>OZ023217.1:12963764-13016308 GCA_963995525.1 Escarpia spicata
GAAGTAAAGGAAAGAAGGAACGAACTAACGAAAGAATGAACGACTTAACGAACGAACGAACGAAAGTTCGGACGAACAATAGAACGAAAGTTCCGATTTATTTGTTAAATACAAATAATGAGGAAACAGCGTCAATAAAGAGATTCAAAAGCGAAAGTGGACATAGATGGACCCACAACAGTGACATGGCAATCATTACAGTGGAACCCGCAAGAAAAAAAAAATCAGAGGCAGACTAAAAACAGCCGAAGAAATAAGGACATATGGGACCACCTGGCAAGAAATAAGGACATACGGGACCACCTGGCAAGAAATAAGGACATATGGGACCACCTGGCAAGAAATAAGGACATATGGGACCACCTGGCAAGAAATGAGGAAAGCAGCGGACAACACTGTGTGTTGATGAAGCGGTGTTTCAGCCCTATGCTCAACCTATGAAGGATAGAGTGAAGGGGAATAAGTAAAGACAAATATGGAAACAAATAAATTCAGTGTAATGCATGAGATTTTTCTTATTATGAGAGCCACGTACAATACTGAGCAATAGGAATCGTTTAAACAGAATAATATTTGTAGCTAATTGATGTCATATATATATATATATAAATTGATGTAATATATATATATATATATATGACATCAATTAGCTACAAATATTATTATGTTTAAACGATTCCTATTGCTCAGTATTGTACGTACGTACAAACACACACAAACACACTTGGCGACTCCTCTTCACGGTCATCGCTCTCTTAGTTCGGGTATTCCAAGCGTAAATCGTTCTCTGCTTGACCCATATTGAGCAGAGCAACCGGATCACTTCGCCCATTTATCTATGTAGGCGATCTTCCAAAACCGTAACCATTAACAAAACCTCGACCATTATTTTGTGGCCTTTTACTCGCTGATCGCTTCACCGGAGTTACTTTGTGATGTCGTCCGTTGTTAACGAAGATTGAGGGCCGCACAGTGCGCACAAAGCAGGACTAACCGCAGCCCCAGGTCTCACCTGGCCGAGGCGGTACGGGACCTCCTGCAATAGATACGGAAAGATCTCGCCTCACTGATCAACACAAACGGTAAGTCAATCGTCGTTTATTCTTCGTCCGTGCGAGACACACGTGCCCTGGGGGACGGGGTGTTTAGTGAAAGCGTGCACTGTGCGATGTGAACAGTTGCGGAGCGTCGTCATAAACGTCGTCGCAATCATAAATGGCTTCAACTAGGTATGAACGAGTTAGTGTGTGTGTGTCTGTGTGTTCGTGCGTGTGCGTGCGTGCGTTCGTGCGTTCATGCGTGAGCGTTTGTGAGTACGTGCATTTACCATGATGTATGTTCGTATGAAGTTTCTCACTGCCCGTGTGAGCTGAACTTTAAAAAACACTGCACTAGAGCAATCGTTGGTGTCTCAGCGAGTTGCGTAATCCACACCCTCCTTCTAAATCCAAGGGTCCCATCATTCGACATAAACCCTATTGCAGTTAGTAAGATATAAGTATCTGGTTTTCTATAATGCAGCAAATATCGATAGTTACATTAATTCCTTGCGGCGGTTAATACTACTTAACTCTCCAACGGGAACTGTCTATGCGTGTTTGATTTCAATTTGAGACCAGTGCAGTGTTTTTTGGAGGAGGGGGGGGGGCGAATCATTGGGCCCGACTTTCACATGTTCTCGGTATAGTTGTTGCTGTATATCCTATGGGGATTGTAACTCTCGCACCTCATTTTCACTATGAAGTCAGCTGGCGACATCCGTTGCGCTGTCGTCTGCATAGGGAATAGGATATATATTTTCATTTGGGGTTTAAACACATGACACGGAAAACTGACGATTGTTCCTGTTTCCGACTGATGGAAAGAAACAACCAGGTGGGAGAAGCTCTGTTAGTAACAATGTTCCAGTAATCAACTTTAGCGTTGGTTATAACCGGACACTTGTAATACTGTTCGGGCGATGTGTTTACGTCGTAACTTGACGTAAGGCAGTCTATGCTTATATTAGATACATACAACCGATCTCGTTAACACTGTTCTGTTTTCCTAGGCAGTTAATGCGATGGGGAAACTGTTGTAGGTAATTATGTTCACGGTAAACGTGGTTTTTATCAGCCTGTATTACAGGTATCCAGCTATAACCACCGCTAAAATGATTACCGTAAAATTTTTACTTACAACATTTCCCCCATCGCTTTAGTTTAATGTTGTCAGTCAGAAACCAGAACAGAACAGAACACACACCCCAAAACAAAAAACATCCTATTCCCCAAGCAGGCTCCGAGTTACTTCCTGTCGCCAGTCGGCTCCACTCGCGCGAAATCTCGCCATGTATCGTGACACGCTTACAGGCCCAACTGCGCATTTACAGTGTACAATATAGCATGGAACTATGATCAATGCCTAAACTTGGTCCCGTCTGTGAGACCCCAAAGTCCTGATATATACGACGCTGACTGCAGGTGTTTGGGGAGTGAATTTTTGTCGACACGTCCGGCAGCCCTGCCACCCCCTCACGCCGGAAAGCGTCGAGATTCCTCGTGAGACGGCGGCACAGATGGACAAGTCAGCCTCCGCGTGCAGGGTTAGACACGCCGACGCGTGGCGCCCTTGGCTGGGTCCTGTAGATCACCGACACATCACCTCGGTGTAGGTATCTCCCGTGGCGACCTGGGCCGTCAGTCGTTCTTCTTTAAAAGCTGCTTCCTCGGCTGGTTTTGCCCGTCGTGATTCCGGGTTTTTTCTTGTAAAAATGTGAGATGTGTAAATAGTTTCAATATTATACGTAGACGGTTCAATTAAATGTGCACACATTTGTTTAAATTGCTGAAATAAATATAACAAAATTAACAACTTTTCGTTCCTAAGACTTTAAGCGTAACATTGGCAAGCGATAATTATCTGTGGCTGCTACCAAAAATATCTGAACACCGTACTACTTTAAAATCATAAAAAAATATAGCAACCTTTCGTGGGAACTTTCAAGATTATTTTTTAAATTGTTTTTTCTCCTTAAATCTTCAGCGGCCTGTTGCTCTATAATGAAGATTCTTGCGCGTGTATGTTCATGCCTAGTTCTAATTCCGTTTCATGTTGTATGTGCGTCAGTACGGTTATGTTATGAAGTATACATTGACGCACTATGTATATTGAATAGGCCATGCTTCAACTCTGTGTGTGTGTGTGTGTGTGTGTGTGTGTGTGTGTGTATGTGTGTGTGTGTGTGTGTGTGTGTGTGTGTGTGTGTGTGTGTGTGTGTGTGTGTGTGTGTGTGTGTGTGTGTGTGTGTGTGTGTGTGTGTGTGTGTGTGTGTGTGTGTGTGTGTGTGTGTGTGTGTGTGTGTGTGTGTTTGTCAGGCGTGCGTGCGTGTGTATTCTTGCGTGATTGCTTTCTTAGTGGGCAACACTCGCAGATGCGCGTGCAGGTAGCGAACTGACTGAGGAAGCGTATATTTGAAGAATAACAAGAACAATGAAAAGCTAAACAATCCACATATTCACAAACGTACATTTTAAAGTGAGTACACATGCATGAACACACACACATGAACACACAGATGCACGCACACACGCACACACATTCAAACGCACACACACACGCACACACACGCACACACACGCACATGCGCACGCACATGCGCACGCACACACACACACGCGCACACACGCACACACACGCGCGCACACACAAACACACACGCGTGCACGCACGCACGCATGCACGCGCGCACATGGTCACAAAAATAACACAAAAATCACGACAAATCCGATAAGAATCCTACGACTTGTCCATGCAGGCGAGAACGTTGTCATTGAAGTGGTTTATGTTCGTATAAGAGTGTAAGTAACCTCCGTGTTCGTGGTGAGAATACGAACGACGGAGATAAGCGCGGCTTTTTTGAGGACTTGCCAAAAATCTGACGGATTCTCCGCATCTCATCTTCTGGATGTAGCAATTCGTTTTGAGGTGAAAAAGTGACAGGCGCACCAGGCAGATGTGGGCCGGGACAAAAAGTGGGGAAGGAAGGAAGGTCAAGGGGTCAAACCCTCCCTCCCACGCACCTCCCCTTGGGTGCGGCGTCTATCCGTCTATCTGAGCGATACGTCAAACTCTCAGGACACCAATCGGAACTTCGTAGCGACTTCCAAAGCAGATCTAGAAATCGGCACGCGAAACGCCTAATACATTATAATGGTTCGCCGGACATGCACATTAACCGCAACATGCGTGGTAAAATGCTGACAAATGCGTGATAAAATTGAGGTATGTGCCGTGCTACGTCTACACTATATATATAACAGGTAATTAGAGAGCAAGGTTGATCGACCAGATCATAGGACGGAAATACACCGTCGTTCGTCTCTGCTTCATTCCGACTTCTTCCTCCTTCCATGGTATACCAAGATGTTGCATTTCCCATCAACCGACGTTCTCCAACTGTGTTTTCGCCAGCATCTTTTCTCGTTATAATTTTACGGTATCAATTCTAGGGCCCACGGATGTTATATTATGTCATGTCAATATTATATGTTGATCGCATTGTTGATCCGCCTATGCCATCATTAGTCTGTTCCCACGTCCTGCCTCTAACTAAATTCATGAAATTGGGACAACGAAGAATTCGGTGTGATGGGCTACGACGTAAATCATGCGACGAATGTTCCAGTATTGCATCGGATATGAATCGCTCAAATAGCTTCTTTACGTAAGCTCTGACAGATATGATAATTTTATTACAGGTAGGCGACACGTATTTTCAGTTGGCGAACAAAGGCTGTGCTCGTCGCTGACCACCACGTAGGCTGGTGCGATTGAAGAAGCTAAACTGCTGACCGTACTTGTGCATGACATGGTTGCTACATGCTGACGTTGCAGTCAACTAGAACCTTCGTTACAACTTCCAGAGGTTCCGCATCAGAAAAATTAGCAGTTCGTCGCCTTTTCCATTCCCCATAAATGCGCATTATTCGTCCGCATCCTAGTCTGCTTGTCACCTAATTAAACGTCGACATACTTCCTTGCTATGTTCTTGTTGCCCACTACTTAGCGACGTAAAACATATGCATTTTCATGCATGTTTTCACTCCAGTGGCGCTTTGCATGGGGTTCTTCTTTGCTATCATATTTTCGGTATTTTTTTATTGCAGACCTGTACCAATCAAAATAATAAACATAAAGTAGTATTCTTAAAACCATAGTAATTGGTGTATGCGGGGTCATCTACACAATATATATGCACACTGTGGATTATGTGTTATAATAGTAACATTTTTAAAAACACCATCATAAACACAGTAGGTATGATGTTCGTCACGCAAATTTAGCAAACACGGTTATGACTACTAATATAATTATTTGTCAGTTAGCTAATGAAAGCTCACAAGCAGATGAATTCATCATGACCTAAGTTCGCAAAATATTCACTAGTTAGTTAGAAATTAATCAATATGTCTGACATAAGGTGAGCGACGTGATGTCCGTCACAATATTAGCCTGCGCTAAAACATCTATGAATACCTACAATTGTGATGCACCTGTGAATCTTTATAGACGAACAGTGTAGACAATATGCACTTTATGTGTACTTTTTGTTAACCACATGCACCTACTACATTTTAGTAATAAAATCACATTTACCATATACAATATTAAAATATTTCGTTTCACACTTCATATATCTACGCATCATGGAGGTGAACTGTTCTGGTTGATAAGTGATGATGCTGGAAAATTTTTGCAAGGGTAATATACATTCACCAAGTATGATGATGAAATATGCACATGCAAGTGATTATAAAAGTTTTCGTGACGGACGTCATGCCATGTTTGCATGTACAGTACACCCACAAACATGGAATCAATATGAAGCCACATTACATGCGAGGCAGTGCGGAAGCACCAGCCAAGAGAGTTAGTAAAGTAAATTTTGAGTTTTATAAGCTGCGGGAAATTTGCATTAAAACAAGAACAGTATGTGTGAAGATCCACAGATATATGCCATTTAAAGATAACTAATTATTTGTTCTTAGGATGAGTAAGATTAAGTGAAATTAACCAGCTACCGTAAAGTAATACTGAACATATGACTGTGTTTCTGAATATATTTGCCATACCGTTAGTCTGTAATGAAAATTATATGATAATATGTATTAAAATAATGACCATGAGACAAGAAGAAGGTGGTGAATTTGAAATGGGAACATTTTCTGTGGCCTGACCCACATAATATACACACACGCACGCACGCACGCACGCACACACACACTTAACTAACACTATAATATATATACACATAACTAACAGCAGGATCATTCCTTACAACGCAAGTTACGACTACAGTGTTATAAAATGAACAACCCAGTTGACACATTTACGAGTAGGTTTCCTACGAAACAATCTCTCATAAAGAGACGCCGGTTGATTTATTAGGAATTGAATCTCATCCCTTTTTACCACCTAGAGTAATTGTTTGTGGTTCGGTTGTGTTTTAGTGATGTTTACGCATGGAGCTAGATGCGATTCGTTGAATCGTTCCAGGCGCGTTCTACGATTTATGCATTACCCCCCACCAAAGCAAATAAACCACCGCCGTGGTCTTTTCGATACGCCTTGCTCTTCTCAGAAAATCCGACGACAATTAAAAACATCGAAATAACAAATTTAGAGAGAATGTGCAAACACGGTGGTTTTACCCCGCCCCCCACACCACTCGTGGCGAACCAGTCATAAACCAAACAATTTCCGATGATGTCATTTCGTTATTTTCGAGCGAACCTGATACGTTTGTCGGCGGGCTCGAGTGAACTGCAGGCGCTTGCGCTAGTCAGAGTAAATATCAGCTCGCCTCGTTTCTCGGGCAAGTTAGACACAATAGGAGTGACCGCTGTCTCCGCACGGACTTGTCTGAATATTGGGGTCAGATACTGCATTTCTCGTGTGTTTGTGATAAGCAAGACATATGATAGGGTATATAGCACCTTTGATAATAAACATACGTAACTGTCTTGCTCCGAGAAAGTAAAGTTAGTAAACTAAATGTTATGTTTAATGTTTAAAGGAAGTTTCACGGTAAGTAGGCGCGAGATACAATGACAAAACTATAACATGCTGATTTCCATGAAACGGAATGTTAGCATTTCACAAAAGATTTTGAGCGCAATGGTGTGGTAAACAACAAAACGCAACATTGCTTACGAACAGGGAAATAGGTAGACTGCAAAACTTGCGCGTGGTTCGAGATGAAGTCTGAGTGCGAGGTGAAAACGTCCCTCCTCTGTATTAAGCAGAACCTGGTAAGATTGTGAAACAAATGACGGGGAACATCGGCATATAGATAGATTTGTTCTCCAAAACTGTAACTCGGCGAGAAGACAGAAAAGAAAGAATGTTGTTTTCGTAAAAAAATAAATCGCAGCTTTGCGCGCTGTGTGGTGTGAACTGATTAATAGATAAGTTTGTATTCTTAGCGCCATCAGCCCTCGACAGAACTGTTCAGCATACAATACCAACTCGACTGCGGACACTCAGCAACTGTATGAAGAATATTCGTTCATTTTTATCAATCATTGTCTGTAACCAGATTGGCCCTACTCGTTTATTTAGTTAACTCAAACCTATTGAATTTAGGCAACGGTGACTGATACCAATTGCCCAAGCTGTGAAAGACCAACAGAAGGTTCGAGACCAGGTTTTCTCGTCTGTGACTCCGAAGTTCTACCTGTTACGCCGTAGCGCTCCTGTAGTACTCTATTACTTTGTCATAGTGGTTTCGAAGAGAGCTTTAGTAGCACTATAATATGGACCACTAATAATAATCCTGTCCGCTGATACCATCAGAGTCCATTCACGAAGATGCCCCGTGACGCGGTTCGGTCCGCAGTGGACAGTGTACATTATAGTGGTCAAGTCTCGTCTGTCGCCCAACTGCGGGCTGTAGCTGACAATATTGTGTTGATGGATTGACTTCAATTAAAATCGTCACCGCGACTCAATCACCTTTGTATAAGACGACGTGAGAACGGCGGCTACAGCTTTTCTCATATAGACGTCAAAAGTGGAGGCTTCATTCGGAAATTGCGCACAGTTCATTGAAACTAACAATTAAATCATAGCAATTTACATGCATTGCTTACTCCGTGTATGAAATGCTATCCAGCTTTGATTGTCTAGTTCTGACTTACGTATTGTTCGTAGAGTTAATGCCGACCGACAATGGAGCTATTGCTTTCTCGGTTGTGCGCCAACTCTTTTTGAAAAATGCACACACTTAGTGTTAGATCAAATTAGAAATATTACACAATTCCGCCGTCATTAAAAATACCCTTATGACATTGCGTATCCACCTTAGCTCCATGGCGTATCTATCCATTTGTTGACAACTTGGAAGGAAGAAACCACGTTCGCGCGACTCTGGGAACGCAACTCCAATTGCCCCCTTAAATAAACGATGGACATTTTATGGACGATTATACAAATAATAATATAAATAATAATTAAAAAAGTAAAATATTAAATTTCCTAACAGCTACCAAATTGGACTGTTAGCTTATCAGCTACTCCTACTGTGACACGTAATGATGTATTGAGCGTGGAGGTGTACTGGTTAGAGCGTCAGACTCTCCGTCGAGAGATTCCCTATTCGATTCCTCTTGCTGCTGTTTCGAACCTTGGGAAAGTTCAGTCACTCCACGTTGCTCCAGTTCACTCATATGTATAATAGTCTTCGCGTGGTAATTGTAGCGTGGCTGGATGCTTCCCAGAAAAGTCGAGATGGTGTTCGATTGAACAGGTAAAGTGCTTTGAGCAGGACTGGATATTGCGCTTCACATTTTCCTCCCGGACAGACCTGCTCAACCGAACATTATCTCGACTTATCTGGGAAGCACCCAGCCAAGCTGCAATTAATGCGCGAAAACTATATGTACACAAATAGTCACCACTGTCTATAGCCAGGTACTCATTCGTACAGCTGAGTGAACTGGAGCAACGTAGAGTGGATGAACTTACCCAAAATTCGACACCGCAGCACAGAATTAGAACACGGGTTCTCTTGATTGGGAGTCCGATGCTCTAACCACTGCACCACTGCACTCAACAAAACTATAAGTGTTTCAATATATGATAAATACAATTATCTTTACAATCCACTTTAATACACAATTTATGTTTGTAATAATACTTCCGCTACCATGTGTGTATGTAGGTTTTCAGGCTGTCTCATATATATGTTATCAATTGCACCATCATCGACTACATGATTGGAAATTGTGCACATTGATTTATAGGATCAGTATCAACTGAGAGCAAAGTTGAGATAATAAACCAGAGTCGATTATTGCGTCAATAAATTGACGATGCCTGAACACATCAAAGGGGAAAATGTAGACCAAGTGATGGACATGGCACAGTTAATGCATTATTATAATTGGACCACGTATTTACTCTGGACAGCAGCACTAGTCTGCTGAACGCAGCAGTTGTAAACACAAACTGATTATCCTTTGTTTACAAACATGTACCATATTTGTTTAACTATAATAAATACTTCCTGATTGGTTTGTAAGTACTTGCTCTCCAATTATTATTTTTAGTTGGATTGGTGTATTAAAATTAATGTTCTATTGTTATTGTAATAAAAAGTATCAAGTGTGTTGGCTAAACAATTATTTTCCCATGAGCATTCTTATTACAATTTTATACTAGGGAAACCATGAAACAGTAATATTCCTATGCAAGCTTCATCTAAAATTGTTGATACTTTACCGAGCCAGCTCATTCGTTTTCTGCAGATAGTAGATGGAGCCAGAGGTATCCGGATATCTATGTTCGTTATATAGTCGTTCCAGTGTATGATCAAGATCTTTCGCGGGCATTTAGTGTCGAATTCATCAATTTTGTTTTCCTTGTTTGTTTTTAGGTGCCATGTTTCACATCCATATAGGAGGGTTGGTATAACGTTTGAGTTGTAAAAGCGGAGTTTATATTTCAAGGTAAATTTCTTGTTGTTCCAAATTTTCCTCAGTTGGTTGAAGGCTGCTGATGCTTTCCCCACTCAAGTTCACGATCGATGATTCCTTGGTTGTTGATGGGGTTGCTAAGGTAGGTGAAGTTTACGACTGTTTCTACTTTGTTTCTGGTTGATCAAAACATCTGTGGGTGGTTGTTGCTCCCCTGTCAACATGTTTTTGTTTTATTTTCGCTGAAGACAAGTCCCAATCCATCGGTGTATCTGCTGACTGATTCCACGAGACGTTGTAGGCCCTGGATGGTATCTGAGAGGGCAGCAATGTCATCAGCAAGGTCCAGGTCTGATAAACGCTCCTCTTTAACCCGCACATTCCCTTCATTGCTAGCCGCTTTGGTGAAGTCTATGACACTAATTGTGAGGGGTAACCGATACTTTTGACATTTCTCAAAATGCGTCTGAATGTGGATATCTGCTCAGTACAAGACCGTTTGGGCCTAAAGCCTGCTTGTTCCTCACGCAGTTCACCATCTATCACATCTCGCATTCGGTTCAGTATCATCTGGCAGTACACTTTCCCTGGTATTGACAGCAGTGTCACACCATGTTGAAAATACATTTGAATACATTGACACCTGGTATTTGCATGTATTTGTACGTGGAGGTGTAAGCAAATAATTATCATTTATTCACACATGCGAGCGAGATTCGGATAAGCGAGACAAATCGATTTCAAACAACCAAGAATAATGTGAGATAAATAAAATGTGTCGTCTACGAGCTGTGTCAATATACTTCAAACAAAACAGGTGAGTGTAACGCGCAAAAGAAAAGCTTGAATGTCAGTTAAATGTTAACTTTTTTGGTTAAAAAATAACTTTACTATTAAGTTGTTTATTTTTGTGAAAATTATAGGATTTAGCAATACGTTCTTGCACCTCTATGGGAATTATTAGAGACGCCCGATTATAAGAGTATCGATTGTTGACCAAAACCAACCGAAACGTAAATACCAAGATCACGTAACGAATTGTAAGATATGGTTAGCAAACTAATCACGTTGCTTCGACGCCGAAACCGGGGAGGGGCTTTGAAGAAGGGGCTGAAGATAGAATTAGCCCCCAAATTGGGGACGGGTTGTGCATTTTCTGGTGTGCAAAGCGAGGTTTTCGGATAGCCTGAAGAGCTTCAAAAATTGTGAACGTCGCGGCGAAAAATCTTCAACAACACAATCCGCGTCTTCCAAAGTCATCGGTCGAGCCAACGGCGGAGAAGCTGAAGTTACGTCGTCGCGGCGGCAAAAAATCTTCAACTGCATCTCTCCTCCGTTTTCCGATGTCATTAGTCAAGCCGACAGCGGAGAATGGAGTGGTGCTCAAGTTCCACTTTGAACCTTCAGATATTAATCAATACAGATACTCACCTCGATCCTTGTTCTGTGTCTCACTCATAGGCACAGTCAGTCTCGAAAATGGAAATGCAATTGGAAAGAACAGGAGGAAGAGCAACGCGACTGTCGTTGGGGTTCCGACTACGAGAGCCAAGGTGACGTAGTATGACGTCACGTAACAACCAAAATGTAAGCGCGTTAAGTCACTTCCGGTAACGCTACAACGTCATTTCGTTTTAAAATGGCCGTGACGAAGCGAACGGGATAACATTTTCATACATCTAAACTGGGGGGATGGGGGAGATGTGGAGAACAAAAATTTAACAGAATGTATAGAAAGGAATAGAGACGGTTGATGGAGACAGCAATGCAAGAAAGAAAAATAAATGAAAACAGAAATAGTGTCGAGGCCAGCCTCACCCCGGACATTCAGGGAAAAGAGAACAGCACCCCGGTTTCCATACGCCGTAGCTCACGGCCTATTCATCGCTGTTCGCTGTGACGCCATGTTCGTTTTCTTACTATATGTTCATGAATGCATGGAACCAAAATAAAATTCCAAACATTAACCTAGTTACTTCACAGCCGCCGTCCACACGACCAACGACGCACACGCTTTACTCCTAGGCCACTCACAGATTCCACACCAGCAAGAACTGCTACGAATACTCGTAACTAACCTTGACCACGTTTTGCTGTCAAACAAATGTGGGACTGTTACCAACAAATGTGACCGCTCGTATAAAAACAATCGGATTGTTGCACGACAAGGAATGTCTTTAAATTCCAAGATGTTAACCAGGGTCGAAGTGATTCAACCGCGATTTCCAAAAAAACGGCAATATATGAGCCACTGAATACAATAGTGGGCCAAGTGCATTTTTACGTTTTTCAGGAGAAGCGTTAAAAGGTACAAGGCTGTGATAAAATCATGGTAAATTAAATGTTACTGACAACAGTATTATTGGTTACTACCACAGGAGTGATATATTGAAACAAATATCGTGTTACTCAGATTTTGGCATTTTGCAAAACATACGAAGTTTGACCTAGACCAGAGTGGTCCAGGTGAAAAGGGCCTGAACAATATGTAAGTTTCTATCCTTCAGTGCAATAGTGGTCTACACGTCAAAACCATCAACTCTGACGATTTATTAAAACATATTTAATAAAATGCGAACAAATGCAGTGATGTCTAAAATAGATAATACTTCCTCTCTGACTCCTCTATCAGCCGTAAAACTTCACATTCTGGCATAATTTTGCTGGCCATGTGTCGTAGGTGCGGCCATCTTAGATTACGCATTTGGCACACTATTGCTCAAGCAAACAAGGCTTATTATGAATGTAATACTGTACTGCCCTATATAGAGCAAAAATGGAACTTGATTTAGACCATTATTGAACTGAAAAACAGTTCTTACCTCTATTCATTTCTGCACCTAATTCAAAAATGACAAAAATGCACTTAGCCCCCGTTGCACGCAGTGGCTCATATACTATATACAACACCAGTAGGGCCGGGTTGGTATTTGTAAGTGCAGCTTCAAATAGGAAATGGATTTGAAATGCTGAAATTGAAAAAAACCGCTGCGTGTGAGGCCTTCTCTTTATGTATTTGGTTTGACAAAAATAATAATAATATATATTTATATATATATATATTGTTTCGGTTTATTGGACAATATCTTGTTCCAAGTGCTGATGTCCAGTTGCCTCTTTCAATGATTATTCGCGCCATTGGAGAATTATAAGATATATCCCCAAAACACAAAAGAATATATATTTAGCATTATTTACCTTTTCACTGAACAAATTGAGTGGTATGCCATTCTCCAGGGGCCCCACTTTTTGAGTAATGTACAACTTATCGAGAAATTATTATCTGCTGCACGCAACGCCGTAATTGGCAGCAACAGAAATTATAGTCTACAGTCGGGGAGGACGAGTTTATAATAAACAATACAATTATTATAACTAGCAAAAATGCCCGCCATCTAACGGGATGCCTTGGTAGTTGTCGGTCGAGATAGTAATATTTACCAAATGTTAGAAAATAACAACTGCAGAGTAGACTAGCCTTTGACTTTGTAGACGTCTGCATGCATTATTCTTACTTATGCTTGTTGGTACATTAGGGCCCAAGTATTGCAAACAATGTTACTCATAGATGGATGCAATACGCCTTCTCTGTGGTTGTCTTCCTACGAAATCTCACATCGTACGTTGTTTGAATTGTTTAACAAAACACTACAACCAGGCGCGCATTTACAAAGCAATATTACGTCTCCCGTCTATTATTTAAAACAGTTCGTTCTTTTTGTATGTGCACCCACATCTCCGTCAGTTTTGCATGTATCAGGCTGATATTTTGTATCTACCGGGCCCATTGAGATGGTTCGTAGATTTAGACATTTTCGAAATTCGTCCGGGGGGTGGAGAACTTGGGGGCTCAATATTTCAAAAGGATGTATATGGTGTTCCAGCCGCCGATTCTATATCGTCGTAAAGATAATTATGCCATCTACAAATATGTCGCTGGACATATGCATAAATTTTTAATAGATTTTCAGTTACTGACGTTTGAAAATTCTCAGGGCTTATCATGCACCAGGTCTACCTATCGTTGGCCACGTAAGCATTTCGCCGCGTCAGCCCCGTGAGCGCGTGCTACTTCTGGCAAACAACACACTGCAACAATGAAGTTATTTTTATATCATTGTACAGGTAATTAGTCCATGTACAAATGTGTCACTGGGTGTATGCAGACAAATGTATTAGTATTTATGTTATTAATGTTACAAAATCCCGGACGCGTAACCCAGCGGCCTGTTGCTGGTTACGTCAGTTACACGGGTGAGCGCGTGCAATTTCTGGCAGAAGGTTGTCCTAACAACTAAGCCAGTGACTAGTTACAATTTGTTAATGCGGATAGGTTGGAAACATTTGGGATGGGTTTGGGGTGTCTTGAACTAAAATGTTGGGCATTTGAGGTATATTTTCAGTGTTCACAATTATGTCAACGGTACGTTTTTTATATCCAGTGCAAATGATTTGAGGATGCCTTTATTCCCTGGGCAACGCCGGGTAACTCAGCTAGTTTAACATAAACAACGCAATTTATATTAATAACGCATCCCTATCGTTTGGACGAGTAGTCAGATGGGCGATCTGGCGACTACAAAATATGTGAAGACTATCCCGATGTTAGCATTGTGGCAGTCTTGATTAATTGTTGTACCCTGTAAATATTTATACTGGGTGCAAGAAACAAAGCACACTACAGCTACAGTCACGTGACCCCACCGCGGCCGCGCAGTAACTTAAGGAGGGGGATGTAGGTTACACAGATTTACTGTAGTATCAGATTTTTCTTTCGTTGGTCGACTGACATCATCGTCTGTTAGTCTACGCTATCTGGAAGCCAGCAAGTTATAAGACCTGTCTTGTTGCCCCGAATTTCAGTAACTAACCAATCAAAGGCATCGTATCGGAGTAGATAATACTATAGTAATAATAAATTAAGTTCTTTTGCGCCTAAATCCTTGGAAACCAAGCCCAGTGACTCATCGAGACAACAGGGTTGGTCAATAACAGAATCGATAAGTAGTATTCAAGTTGTAAAACGACGGATGATATTCCAGGGAGCTATGGTGGATAAGCAAGGTTATAAAGGTAAGTTTGTTTGAATGACGGCGGAATTGTGTCATATTTTCAACTGATCTAACACTAAGAGGGGCATAATCCAAATAGTTCGGGCAGAAACATCCGTAGTTCCAAAATTAATATTGACTTTAGGAAAAAGGTAAATCAGAACTAGATGATCGAAACTGGATAAGATTTCTTGCAGGATATCCCGCAGGTCCTACCTGGCATCTGACTGGCATGTACCAGGCACCTACAACGCATCTACCCGATATCTACAAGACATCTACCCGTCTATTCTACCCGATTTCAAACTCTCACTCAGAAAAACACCAGGGTAGTGTTTCGAAATTAGTTTTAAAACACTCTAGAGTGTTTTCAAAATTAATTTCAAAACACTCACCTGCCCAAGTTCAAAACACTACTGTTAACTTGAAAACACTCACCTATCAATTTCAAAACACTCTGGTCTGGTCTTATAATGTTATAATTGATTGCCCGGCGTTGCCCGGGGGAAAAGGCAATCATGTGTCTTTTGTGAGCGCTGTTGATTTTTTTGCCTCCGCGCCGCCGTAACTTCAGGTTCTCCGCAATCTCGGCGGACGACGGGGCGGAAGACGAGGGGTAGGGGCGTGGTGGGTGGGTGTGTGTAGGGGGGGGGGGGGGGGTGGCTGTTGAAAATATTTCGCGGTGACGTTCACCGGGTTACATAACGAGGGCACTTTCAAAAGGTCTAGGGGCACGCCACTCTAGCGCAGGAATAACGCGACCAAATTTCAAAGTTCTGGGTGGTGGGCACGTGTCCCCACCATCCTGTGCTCGTCTATGTAAAGTTCTGGGTGGTGGGCACGTGTCCCCACCATCCTGTGCTCGCCTATGTAAAGTTCTGGGTGGTGGGCACGTGTCCCCACCATCCTGTGCTCGCCTATGTAAAGTTCTGGGTGGTGGGCACGTGTCCCCACCATCCTGTGCTCGCCTATGTAAAGTTCTGGGTGGTGGGCACGTGTCCCCACCATCCTGTGCTCGTCTATGTAAAGTTCTGGGTGGTGGGCACGTGTCCCCACCATCCTGTGCTCGTCTATGTAAAGTTCTGGGTGGTGGGCACGTGTCCCCACCATCCTGTGCTCGTCTATGTAAAGTTCTGGGTGGTGGGCACGTGTCCCCACCATCCTGTGCTCGTCTATGTAAAGTTCTGGGTGGTGGACATGTGTCCCCACCATCCTGTGCTCGTCTATGTAAAGTTCTGGGTGGTGGACACGTGTCCCCACCATCCTGTGCTCGCCTATGTAAAGTCCGCCGCACACCGCCCGATTGTCTACGATCCGACGCACCGTGCTTAACCGGACTATAGTGTTTTCAATTTAATTTCAAAACGCGCTATAGTGTTTTCAAATTAATTTCAAAACACTAGAAAGTTTTCAAATAGGGTAGTGAATTGAAATTCCTACAGCAATTTTAAAACACACATCCCTGGAAAACATATGAATGGGTGTGTATTTTGAAATTAATTTGAAATTAATTCTAAACGCCCTACAGTGCTTTCAAATTACGTAGTGTTTTATAATTCCTACACTGGCATCTACCCAACATCTTCACGCCACTCTGTCCGCATGCAAAGGTCCACGATTGAGACTTGTGGTCATTGAAAGCAGCCCTCGTCAATTAGAGATTATATAACTCGCGTGCATAGGCGAAATGTAAAGATATCTGGCCTAATAATTAATAATAATAATAAGGTAACTTCTGTTGCGCCTAAATTCTCGGAAACCAAGCTCAGAGGCGCATCAATACAAAAGGGTTAGTCAATATCAGAATCGATAGCCGTATTAAAGTCGTCAACAGATGGATCGATACGACAGGGAGCTACGGTAGATACGCAAAGTTATAAAGGTAACTTTTAAAATGAAGGCGATAATGTAAAATATTTTCAACTGATCTAACACTAAGAGGGAGCATATTCCAGAGAGTTGGTGCAACAACCAAAAATGCCCTAGTTCCAATATTAGTGTTGACTCTAGGAACAAAACGTAAATCAAAACTAGATGATCGAAGCTGGATACGCTTTTTTTTTACAGGAGTAAGCAATGAATATAAATATGCTGGTTGCTTACATGAAAGTGCCTGGTAGGTAATGTAAAGATCTTAAAAATAATAAGATATCGTACAGGAAGCCAGTGCAAGGACTTCAGAAGAGGCACTGAGGGAGAAAACCGCGGAGACCGAGTCACAACTCTAGGTAAGCAATTCTGTACACGTTGTAACCTAGTGATATCATGAAGGGCAATATTGCGAAAAGGGGAATTATAATAATCAAGCCTACTAGTAACAAGTGCAGTTTTTGCAACAGAAAGAGGCAAATAACGGCGAATACGCCGTAGATCACGAATATGATAAAAACAGCAGCGACAAGTTTAAGAAATATGCCGTCTATAATTGAAATTACCATCAAAGATTGCTCCGAGATTTCGCGCTAAAGGTACAGGCCTAACATACTGGCAAAGCATAGGTGTGAGAACAATATTTTAATTTTGTCACGCTGCCTCTGTGTACGTATTATAAGAAACTCTGTTTTATCAGCATTTAACTTTAATCTACTCTCAGGCATCCAAACGAAAATGCCATTAAGACAATTTCTGAGCTGATCTAAGGAGCAATTACTATTAGGCGTAGATAAAGACATGTAAATCTGGGTATCATCTGCATAAGGTTTAGATTATGACTGTTAATAACAGAGCTTAGTGGTGTTGTGTACAGAGCAAAGGTTCAAGAACAGAACCCTGGGGAACACCACATAAAATGGGTAGTGCAGCCCAAAAGCAGTTCCCAATCTTAATGATTTGGTATCTATCATTTGGGTGTGAAGAAAACCAGCTCAGATCAACATTGTCTGGCAGGGAGTTCCACGCTACGATAGTCCTTGGAAGGAAGTGGTAGGAAGGCGAACTTGTAGGCGTCCAGTGCTTTTAAATTTGATTAAAATGCTTTGCTTTTACGATTCGTACAGCTACAATAGTTGTTTATATGTGTAGGCCTATATCAGTTCAGGCACGTAGCGTGGTTGATTTGGGGTGCATTTTTCAAAAGAAAACCTCCAAATGCACCTCCCCGAGATATCCAACTGCACTCTTCTTTAGGCTTTCAAAACCACTTCAGCTGCACCACGTTGAAACATCCAACTACACCCATACGAGGCTCTCCCAAAACGGAACCTTTTCCATTCAAGCAGTATTCTTCTGCCTCAGCGGGTGGGTGTGCCGGTGTGTGTGTGTGGGGGGGGGGGGGGGGTGCTTACCAAAACACCGCACTCCAGCCTATGGGCCTGTAGTTAGCCACTTAACAAGCTTTTAAGTAGTATTGACTTGCCTTCCGATACTAAACTTGACGTAAAGTACATTTATAAAACACAATATGGTGACTAACTGCAGTATGAGTGTATCCAGCTGATTGGTTTCTGTGGCTGATCCACAGTTTTGCCCTGGAATACAGCTGACGCTCCTCAAATGTGATGGTTAACGTGAATTGTAAACAACGTACATTCTTGCATTAGAAAGCCTTTGTAACATGTATAATCATAACAGGGTCCGTACACCATGACAGAAACCAAATTCGAGGCTATTTCAAGGCTAAGGAAAGAAAAATTCAAGCCTACGTAAAGTACATCAGTTACTGTCATCACTGTAGGTCTTTCAGTGCCTGCAATTTGCTAGTGGCGCTCTTCCACATGGCATTGGATTTTGACAGGAGAGTCAAGTCTCCTGACAAACTCCGCACTGGTTGCACATGTACATTATAATAAAAATAATAATATACACATACAGATCGACTTGGAAGTGAAACGGTTCCGTTGTTGCAAGTTGTAACAGTGGCGCCACGCTGTGGACTGAGACACAGCTAAACACGATTTGGTTGGTATCTGATCCACCCAGTGGCGCCACTGTTCAGGCTGTTTCATTGTAAAATTACAAAATAAAACCGAGCATAACAAATTCCATTTGGAACGTCATTCACCTCGAATAGGTCATAACGTTGAACACGTAAACATAACTAAGAGGAAACCCAATAAGTGTTCTAACAAACACTAGGGCCTAGGGGTATTTGTCGTATATTAAAAAAATTTTGGTTAGCATTTGTACGATTGTTTACGAGAACTGGAGTGCATTTTGATAAATGTTCGTTAGGATACTGACAAAACTATTTGTGTCGCACTTTGTAGATTTGACACTGTAGTAATTTCACAGAATAATAAATGTATGGAATAAATTATCTACTGACCATGTAAGGGCTTTAAAATAAAATGTCAAAATTTTCAACCCATAAAAATTCATCAATTTGGGGGCACTTTGATCAACATGGTTCTCCTTAAACACTAACAGGCAAAACTTTACTCATAATGTGTGTCATGTAAAAACAGAGACAACTTCTGGTTTCTCTTTTCTGTACAATTTAATGTTCCGGAAAGTTGACCAGTGTAACACATTGCATTTTAACTGGGTGTGGTTGTCATGACAACCATGCACAAAACAATAAGAGTATATCCAGCTTGTGTTGATCAAACATCCTATGCACAGCACAAATATCCTTCAGCAAACAACATTCCTTCTACAAGTTGCATTGGTGTCCTCGATCTACTTTTGGTGTCGTTGATCTACTTTTGGTGTGCGAGAAAAAATCGGCAAATTTCAACTTCCTCTGAAGATGTAAATATTATTTTTTAATCTATGGCAAGTTTGGACTAGAATTACGGTTAGGTGCGATCTTTTGCTCATATTCCTTCACATATAGTAAGTGCTTTGAGTCAAATTATCATTTGTATAGGTTACTGCATATCACTAAATGGAGTGAATTTTGCACCGGTAGAGATCAAGAAACATCCAAGAAGCATAACAAGACTTCAAAGTGAAAGTATTTCAGTTCACACAAGTTGAACAAATCTATAGCAACATGCCCAAACTGTCGGTGGTATATATATGTATGTTATACTGTGAATAAAATACCCACCCCGATACAATTTTAAACCCGACATGAAGTGAGGTGATTCCATGGTGACTGCAACAGCGTATTTGGGACATATCTGTCAATCAACAATTCGTACAAAACTAGAACTATTTGAAATTAAAAACTACTCTCACAAACCTAACGAAAGAAAAAGAAACTCTGAACCAAGATGCAGAAAGCTGTGCAAATCTGTAAACGACGAAATTGATGATCGGAAACTACTTTGGTTTATGTAAAGCATGTGTATGTAACAATGGAGTTCGTCATGAACAATGGGTTGCACCTGTCATGTGTACAGACGAAACTAGCTGCATTATACATCGAGATAAATACGTCACCCCCAAGACAATTTACACAAGTGTATTTATCAACATACAAAGACTAGTTTGCATTTTATGAATGATTGTTTAGGCAGTAATTCACTCACAAACGACATAGATGAATTTTCACAAGGAAAGATAATCACCCTGTACTCCACTCAGGAAAACTCACCAAATCCAATTGTTTTCACAAGGCAATAGTTGAGTAACTCGGCAGAATCATGCATTGAATCACTGGAGGCTGGTTAAAGGTGATTCAAGCTAAGTCTGTGAGCTGCCATATAAACAGTGAATCACAACATTGTTTAAAATCTTTTATATTTCACGTGTGTTCAGCCAGAAGACATGTAACTTACACTAATAATCTGTAATTTGTGCAAATGCGCATTGCCCCCCCCCCACTATCCACTTCATGTTGCTGCTCTCAAGACAAGGTCCATGGTCCACACCCACATTTCATCCAACACTCTGGTCGCGGCACACCATCATCGCAGTCGATCTTGTGACGACGTCACACACACGTGACACCAGTTCTAAACAATTACAAGCAGCTTGACCAAAGTACCTGAAGTATGGGGAGACTGCGACACAACCACTGGCGTAGTCGTGCCTCCCATGCCAGTTCCTAGACTCCCAGCCCCGGGTATAAATGTTCACCTCCGGCGGTCCCAGAGTCCAGACTATCCCACTATCAGTCCCATGCCGAATCTGTATGTGCCCTTCACATGGTTCGCGTAGCCGCTCAGTGCGAACGTGAACGGCAGTGGCGGAAGTTTCTTCTCAAATACGGCGCTGACGCACCAGTTGGAATCTAACTGACCTGAAATAGCGAGACACAATTCCTGATCACGTCCTAGATACATACTCGCAAACTAGATACATACTCGCATTCCCGTTTTATTACCCTAGTATTAACACAACCTTTGTAACTTAAACTTAACTTAATTATTTTACATGTGTCCAAAAAATAAGGTACACAAAAATTTTAAATGTTAATTTTCTATATTGTCCTAATATATACAGATTTCACCACCATGCAGTACAAACTCACCCCTGAATGTTAAGTTTGCATTTGGAATTTCTAGTTGATATCCTATCGTGGTCGTGCATTCTTGTGTCCGCAGACTTCCTTCCAGCTCTACGCCCAGTTGTAGGTTCTCGCTGGCTTTGTGGAAATAGCAGAGATGAGCTCCGCCCGCGGCTGGAGTCAGGTTAGCACTGGCCTGCCAGCTGTCACCTACACACATGAACAGAGACACTCACTTCAAATAACTTTTCAGTATGATCTACTTATATAATTATTATAATACGGACATACTGATTATTTGAAATAAAAACATTATCACAGGTGGATCCAGCCTCCTCCCTAGACCTTAGGAATGAGCTTTTTTGAACTGTGACCGTGCCCCCTCAGACCCTTGGAAATATGTGCCCCCGTTCAGGTGACAATAATCTGAAGTTACGACAACGCAGCGGCAAAAAAAAAGCACCCGATGTCACCGTTGAACCAGTGGAGAAGCTGATAAAGTGCTGAAGATACGGAGGTGAAAAGTTTTCAACAGCAGTCCCCGTCTTCCGATTTCATCAGTCGATGAGAGATAGGAGACAGCGTGAGACAATTCATCGTCGAGCCAGCAGAGAAGCTGAAGAAGAGCTTAAGATACTGCAGCACAGCGACAAAAAATTCTCAACAGCACCACCCCCCGTCTTCTGATGTCATCTGGATCCACCCCTGATTGTTACTTCCAAGTTATTATAGGGCAGGAAACTTTACTGGTGCAATGCATCCTCACAAGCCAGGGCTGTATGTCATGCAAAACTAGCCCTGGCTGATCCCCTACGCGAAGTACGGAAGTTAGCCGAGTCACACTAGTAATTGACTTCGCCAGTCACGACTGCATCACCCGTGAGAACAACGCAAATACCTGCCCCAATTTGAAGACGGATATACGACTTCTGGGAATATATAATGACCCGTTCACCCATTAGCATGAGCAGCTGAGCGCAGTGTTTCCCCTGGGTAAAATGATGGGTGAGGTGGCAGGGGTGGGGTACGCGAGCGCCGCAGGCGTGAAGCATTGCTAAGGGGTTCCGGGGGCATGCTCCCGCAGAGATTTTTTTAAACTAGCTTTAAAATGGTGCATTCTGAGGTATGTTTTAACCTTTACTCTTGAATATAGAGGGGAAGATATAAAACAACAAGACACTACTTGTAAATGTAGTAATCATGATAGATAAAAGTCAGTAATCATGGGTGTTTCATCATGTTGAGGTTTTTTTTTATCACTGGTACTCAATAGACGTGTGGTTTCCACTTGACCACTGGTACTTGGTTGTGGTTATGTTTTTCTTGCACTAACTCTTGGCCTTGTTACCTCGCTGACAGTCAGTAAAAAATAAAAAGGTAAGTTCTTATAAAGCGCAGGACTGCTGAAAGAGCTTTACACTTTACTCCCTGGCAGACCTGTTCAGTCGAACACCATCTTGACTTCTCTGGGAAGTATCCAGGGGTATCATCTGAACTCTTTCATCATCACCTTTAAATGATTATAATATCATAATATTATGGTAAATTGGAGATTGATGTTCCAAAGATTATATATTATTAGCTGCTAGCATACTATGCAATTAATTAAACAGTCATTTCTGGAATGCCACACAAGTATGTTTCTATTAAACGCAAGAACGTTTATCAAATTCTGTCCTTTTTATAAAATATATATTGTTTAGTATATCCAATTTCTGTGCAAACATATCATTGTCTAACCCAAGTTATTGATAACCCATTAGTATACACGGTTTGGGGCAGTAGGCATCTTTTATGAGAAGTGAACTTCGGTGGTTTATAAGTAAATATTTCACTCAAATCAACTTTCCCAAATGTTTATTTGCACAACGTTGTCGGAATATGTATTATATATTTAGCACAAAGATATATTACGAATCACATTCCTTATTTTGTTTTCAAAAACCGGCGTAGAACATTAGTTGAATAGACTTGTCACTGACACTGTGTCTGTGGGCATTTGTGTTGAATTCGGACCCACCTTGAATTGATTTTGCCGTTATAACTTGAGTTTTGCTTAACTTTGATACCTCAGTGAGATAGTTCCATCATTCAACATTATCCTAGTTCCATCATTCAACATTATCCTAGGCATATTTACCTTTAAGAATATTGCGTCTTACGCCCATTTGAAGCGTAAATAGCGCCCAGGTTTGTATCAATACACGCTGCTTTAGCATAACAGCTCTAATTTTAAGCGCGCTGTGCGGTAACAAAAGACTAGTGCAAACTGGGTCGCTATTTGAGCTTCCACAGGGTTCGAATTCGATACAAGTGTCGACTAATGAATAGGATGCACGGTTTTTATTTGGGCTTCAAAAGAGTCCGGATTCGACACAAGTGCCGACTAGTGACGTAGTGCCATCAGCCTGCACGGTTTTCACTCCCACCACCGTTATAAACCAAAACGCAAATTACCGTTTGGGTGCCATTTTACGATTGTCAAGAATTTCTAGTATGTCGAAACTCCGCGAGGTGTCACCATTGAAGACACCGGGGATACCGCAGGAATATTCCGTGATTGGCCAACTGACAAGCGATATCTTTCACGTTGTCCAATGGAGTTAAATCCTAACCGCTCTGAGCGACGTTATCGTTAAGACGACTAAACGATGTTGCCACAAATCTGCAATTTTGCAGGAATATAAGTGGCTTTGTGGTGTCATTTCGCGCCGCTCGCCGGCGCTGAATATATCGCGAAAGAATGAAAAAAAATGGGCGTACAAAATAGCTACGAGGCGGCAATTTCTGGGCGAGTCAGGATAGAAAACCGGCGAAGCGGCCCGCCTCGCTTGTTATATACCAGGGGAAACACTGTGAGCGGTATTGTGTATTCGAACAATTGCTTCTACTTCCTAAACATTGCATGTAACACGAGCCACGGTTGGTTGAAATTAGTTTTATTATGACCACCTGACCTGCCGACATCCACTGATCTAGTGAGCGATTTCATATGCTGAGCTTAAATTCAAAGTTTCGCAAAGCGATCAGCCAGGGGTACTGCTGGCTGGCACTGACGTAATCAGCAGCAGCGACCCCTGGTGCACGAGGTTGGTGCAATGCTCAAATGTTTTTTTTATCTAATGCAAGACATTTGTTTCAAATTTTGATTGTTTTCTATCTCTCCAAAAACAAACACTTAACTAATTATTAACTAAGTAATTTAGCCTATTACAAATACAATAATGTAAATGGTCCACCAGTTCCGATTAAATGTTTGGCACTGCCAAAGTTACTGGGGCTTTCTCATAGAAAAAGCTAACAAATTCACCAACTTGAGCCCATAAAATGCTGTTGCAAATTCTGTCTGGCCACTTTGAAGCCAATGTATACATTTATAATCAACAGTGGACAATTCACTTTGTACTTTTTGAGCACTGGTGGAATAATTTTTTCATTCAAAAATGTTACCACTGCAAAGAAATGTCCTGGTAAAGGCAGACGCACAATCTTAACTTTCTTAGTGATGTCACCTGGTTCGTTTCTCACTGCAGAAGAAGGCAGAAAAACAGGAAGGGGAACAGATACAAACTATGAGGGATTTCCCACTGTACAGAAGTACCGGCTTTTTCACAAAAATTACAAAGTATCATTGTTTTGTTGAAACTTGGAACTGGATAACTCAAACACAGCATACCTGTGTATCGTCCTGCTAATGTGTAGATGGCTATTTCGTTTCCAGGTACTGTTTGGCCGTATTGATATAAGAGCTCCGAGCCTAGACTGAATCGCTGGGTGACATTCTGTAGATACTGGGCCACCATGACACCTGCAAACACAAAGTACACGTTCCCGTCACATGGCAAGACCAAGGCACTAAGGCGTACTATTATGAACTTGTATGAGTGAAGAGTTTCATCTTGGCTAAAAATCATTATTCTTTAAGTTTCTTTCTTTCTTGCAACGTTTCGCTATCAGCAAACTTCCTCAGACGGTGAGATGGTGATATTTACGATAGCCTGAAGAGCCACCCAGTGACAGCACTACGCAGGACTACCACTTCACCTTTTAGCGGTAAGCAGACACACATTTAATCAGTCTGCGTACAAAACTGAATAGAAGCATAAATTGTGTCCATGAAATTGTTGTAGACCTCATTATTTATGTAAATAATTGCTATTTCTGGTGACGTTTCTGTTACTCTTTGTGTAAATAAATACTAGCAATCAAGGCATTTAATTGGGGTGTACTGTGTATAAGCGTAATCAATTAAATAATCACAACGTACAGAAATAACCATGTACATAATTAAATAGTCGTACCGATACAACGCATTGTATTATCTGACCTGATTCATTGACAATGTCAGGGTTGCCGAGTGTGACAGATGCTGTGAAATCTTGTCCCTTGTAATCTGTCGTAAACTGTGTAGCCAGGAACTTGCTATTCTGAATCTACAAAAAGGTAACGTTCGTATATAGTGCATTATCCATTATCCAGCCCTTACGACTGCTCGGAACGTTTTACACTTCACCCCCGGCAAACCTGCTCAACTGAGACCATCTTGACGTCTCTGGGAAGCATTCAATCACGATGCAATTACTGCACAAAGACGATTCATACACAAATACACCATTGTCTATAGCCAGGTACTCATTCACACAGCTGAGTGAACTGCAGCAACATGGAGTGAACAAACTTGCCTGATGTTTGAACCAGGAATCTTTCCATCGAGAGTCCGATGTTCAAACCGCTACCTCACAAGGTGAAACAAACTTGCCAAATATGATTACGATTAGAACATTTTAGCTGAGAAATTCTCAACAATGTTTTTGATATCACTGATGTAATGTTAAATGCCATAGCCATATGAAGTTCATGGATTGTTGAAGTTGCACAAATCCAACACAATCAATTATTAGGCAGTAACTAAAACACTATTTTTCAAAACTTTGCCATTACATGGTTTTCTGACAATGTGTATATATGCTTATTTGTACCATTTTACCACCAGGCAAACCCATAAAAAATGTGTTAATGTGCATTACTTTGCACACTGTTTCCATAGTTACCTGTGAGACCAATTTACATCTGATGGCTCTTGTAAACTGATGGATGATTTGAGCATTGAGGTTTCCAGATGGATCGATGTCGCCTATAACAATGGGAAATGCCTACAAAGAAAGAGGTTCGATCAGGAAAAGCATCAACATGTAATATACAAGAAACAATAATCACAAACTTGGTTGTAGTTTTCATGCTTTCGTACCGGGTATATAGTTTTCAAAAATATATATACTGAGCAAGTACAAATACATCAGTTATCCGGCAAAGAGTAGACTGTAGACTTCAACAAAATATTAATATTTACTATTTTAGTTTTACGAGACACGAAAGACCTTTTCAAACACCTTCAGCCATCAGAACAAAATTATGAGCCTGCCCTATTTGGTTGCACAAGTTACCAAAGTCTGTCAAATGCATAGGTGGGGGGTAGGTTGAATGATCATCACCATGTAATGTGGATTCACTGAGAAAATACTGATACAATGCCAACACTTATCGAGTGAACATACATTAATGGATATTACCCACAGCAGCAGCATCCAGCAAATATCAGCTGTGGTTTTAGGGGCCATTTTAAATTGCTCACAATCGCAAGTCCACACCACTTGAAACAATGCAAAAAATTACACATTTATCTGGACTTTCCAAACTAATGAATCCATCCTTTAGACTTGAGCTGTTTAAAAACAATTCATTTCTCCATTTGTTGGACCCGAAACAAGAAAATGTGAGGTCCGTACATTCAAACATCATTTTTGTTTTTACATCTGTCCACTGGATGACGCCATTGGACAATGCAACACTACAGGGTTATTTTGGGTTGGATATGGCTGACATGGAGTGTCAGTCAACGGGCGGGTTGGGCCGACTTGAGACCTAAAGTGTTAATGATGTGACAATTCTGCAGACAAGCATCCTGCCATATTCTGTCCACACTCACCTCAATTGGGCTGAACTGTTTCGTGCCAACGTAGGTGCAGCCAAATCTGTAGCCAGATGGTTGTAAAGTGCTCATTGTCATTGTGTGGCTGATCTGGAAGTGATTGCTCAGGCCTTTGTTGATCAGCAGTTTGGCACCCTCAAATGGAGTTGGGAACACATCTGCCACACAATCACATAGAAGGTCTTAACTTAGTTTCATCTGCAATTATTCTATCCGGATTACAATTTCTGATGTGATGTCTGATTTGTGTAAAAAAGTTGTTAAATTTCAATGGAATTGTAGTCATCAAAACACACACTTTTTATGCACAACGGTACAAGTTTTATTATGCAAATACTGATAGTACTTTATGACCCCTTTTGACAAATAACTGAAGAACATCGCCTTACATACATCACCACCTGTGTAAAGCCAAAGGCGGAGTCATGGTAAAAAAATCATGTCATAATTTTTTGCAGTTATGGTTTGGTATACCAATGTTTTATGTTACAAACGTTGTACGATTTATATTAGTACATGACATGTCATATCGCAGAACTGCTGAATACAGCAGGCACAAGATGACCATTAAACGACCAATGGGAAACGGCAAATTTAATGGTAAAGACAAGACAACTAAAGCTATGCACACACACCAACCGATTTTTGGCACACACCAACCGACTAGTCGGCCTTTAAAACGTCGGCCGACGTTAGTCGGTTGATATGCACCGGATTTTAGCCCGACAGTCAGCCTTATTCCACCGATTCGAATTGTGAATTGGCGGTCGGCGTTATATAAGCAGGTATTCAGGGACTAGTCGGCTGGTGTGCGCAGGTTTTTGTCATAAAACGACGATTGGCGGTAATTTGGCAAATAAGAAATCATAACACGATCATGTGATGGTCCTCGACATAAGCCTGGCATCTTTTTTGAGTTTTCAAGCCAATTCGGACCACAATTTTTCATTTTGTACTTTCATATTTTACTGGCCTGGCGGGTAACCAACGCTTCAGATAGTGGTAGATCGTTTTTATCCTATTACAATTAACCATCATCGTTTTTTATCGCTTATCCTTAAAACCGACGCCACAAATAAACTTAATTTCCGTCTGACTTTGTTTTCCAACCGCTTCCAAAATGAATCGCCATCTTGTCTTGTGAAAAACGGTACCGTAAAGTGGCACTAGTGGTAACAAATATTTTTGATGAATTCGTTGGGTATGACTAATTAAGGCTTCAACATATTAACTGGACCGGTTAAATATAAGGTTCTTTGTACTGATATAAAACAGCTTGACGCTATGCGTTTCTCAGCTGGAGGATTTTCTAAATGCTCAAGCCATATTGTTGTGAAGGCTGACGGCAATGTTCCGACTATGTAGCAAGTTTCGTTTTCCTAATAGCCTTTCTCGGGTATAAATTCTCAAGTAAATACCAAAGGGGCAAACGCGTATACATTTATAGTAGATTTATTTTCCACAAGATTTGCTAAATGCTCAAGTCATATCGTTGTGAAGGCTGACGGCGATGTTCCGACTATGTAGCAAGTTTCGTTTTCCTGATAGCCATTCTCGGGTATATATTCTTGAGTAAACACCAAAGGGGCAAACGCGTATACATTTATAGTGGATTTATTTTCCACAAGGATCACGCTGAGCGCCGACGGTCGGATTGAGTCGGTTGGTGTGTGCGGGCATTTAACTGCGACTGCTTTTTACACCGACTGGGGCGCCAGTCGGCTGGTGGGGGCTTAGCATTAGTGATTGTGCTGTGTATTAGCATGGTGTTTTTGTGCAGGCAACTTAATGATTTTTCAACACGTGATCACAAATAGTGACAGTCAGTGACTGACTCCGTCAGTGTACACAAGTCACAACAGGGTCAAGAACGGCATGACTCACAGCGCCCTCACATGTTCATACTGCACACCAACAAATGCTGATCACTACCCAATGTCACACCATTATGTTATTACCCTTGCATTTCTTGTGCAAATCTTCGAATGTGCCTGGGCCGGTGTCCTCCGATCCGCCCTCCTGACCTGGAGTTGCAGGCGGTGGTCCGCCGGGCGGCGAGGTTGGAGGAGGGGGAACTAGGGGTGGTGTTAGCACATTGGGAGCTTCCGCTGCTAGTACGTTGCCCATACTGAATGTGGCCCTGTTGCTTGAATGCTGCTCGGCGTTTTGGGATCAAGCTGAATACTGTACGGTTTGTAAACGGTACCCTTCTTTTTACGATAAGCACGAAATCCTCATGCCCTTGTGAGTTCCGCCATGTGCCAAGAAGGACTCTTGTGATTGGCCGAGAAGACGACACATGGTTAACAACGCGTGCGCATATCGCGCCTTCCGGAGTCGGCTACAACTTCCGGCCTATTCTATTGCTAAAGAAGCGCGTGGTTAGTTGTTGTTTGTTTAGTTTTGCATTAAACAAACATTATTTCAAAGGTATATATGTGATACCCATTTCCGTCCAGGGATCACTTTCGTATTCATAAACAGCACGATTTAGTTACTCAACTTTAAAAAAGTTAAGATCTATAATATATCGTGGGTCCGTCCCAGTACCGGTTTTTCGGATGGATGGTCGTGCTGTCATCTATTCCAAACGTGACACATACTCTATATCTTGGTTCTCACCATCATGACCGACGCTCGCGCATCGGGAGACGCTGCTGATTACATCAGTCTTAATACTCCATAGCATATCGCCGAAATGCCAAAACGCTGAAGTTAAACTGAGTCGGAGCCGATCATTTTGCCAATCATGATTCAGTGATTCACGATTCGGCTATTTCTTCTTCACTATTTGTTTATTACTAGTCTAATAGTATTACTATAATTTATTATAGTATTAACCAACTAACTTCAACAGTTTGAAGATCACTGTTGGTATTGGGAGGTTAGAAGATGAGATCCCAGCTCAGTGAATCCACGATAAATATTTCCCTGTGTGTTTGTTTATTTCTGTGTCATAGACACAAGATTACAGATAGAAGGGACCAATTGCTTATGCTTCATAGTATCTCTTCCAAAAGACACAGGCAATGTAGGGTGAACGAAACCCAAGTTTCAATATGGTGGCCGATGCCAGTACCGAACCACCGATTGGTCGGCACCAGGATTCAAACCTGGGTTCCTCCGATCGACAGTCCAACACTCTAACCGCTCCACCACTGCGCCCAACTGTTTGAGTTTTAACCAATTGTGGCTTATAAAAATTTGATATTACATGTAATATTCGAGAAGTAGAAGTAATTATTTGAATACACATCATCAATCAACTGAGAATGTTTGAACGGACACTTTTATTGGCATTTCCAGTAACTGCTCTCTTCGATGTGTGATGTTTTTGGGTGTGGAAATTTGTACATGAGCATCAGGTTTTCACAGCATGACTGGAAGAAACAGCTAGTTCTAGGACAAAGTACACCCGTAAAACTAATTCAACATTTGTCAAGTTTCAGCGCGTACAACGGACGTGATTTTTCACGTTTCCATGCTGCGTTTCTTCGACGCAATTCTATTGTTCTTCAAAGTTATTTCTTGTCCCACGTTAGACAGGTTGCTTACAAAGAAATACGACAGATATCCAAATTGTGTGTTGACAACCGCACTTTCGTTTCCTGGCATGGACTGAGATAACTAGCCAAACTCAGTACCACAATGGATATTATGAAGTGGGCCAATCCATCCAACAGTGTAGGCCAAACCTGTCATAGGCTGAACCAACCGCAACATGTTTTTGTTATCCTCTCTAGTAGTGCTGCGAACCACCAAGGCACCAACATCACACAAGTACTGTAACAGTTTCATCAAGAAACAGCAATGAATTTTAATAGATGATATATTATGTATCAAATAAATTTACATGCCTTGGCAACATAGTTGTTAGAATTAACCTGTGTAAGTGTAACATTAAAATCTCACAAGGTCATTCCATACATTGTCATAGCTGCCAAGTAGTTTCAAGAAATATGCGTGAGGTCCAGTTTCTTAACATGACACCAGGTGGCAGCACTTCCAATCATTCCAATTTCTGCACACAGACAATATTTTATACGCGTCACTGACAATAATGAGAATAACATTGCGGATTTCAAGAACATTATAGATATCTGTATTTCATATAAATAAAACATCAGCTGTTCATGGAAATAGGCCTGTTTGTAGTACAATGTTTTTAATAGGTGGGAAATTTACAGGTAATTATGTGATATGGAAGCTAAATGAATGAATCTCATGCCACATTCATGAAACTTAGTAGCTCGGCATTATTGTTAAAAGTATGTGGTGTTTTCTCTCAGCGTGATGAGCCAGGTACCTGGAGAACTCAAGACCCCTGGCGGTAGTGCCGGGGATGGCACAGGGCCCCTCTTCCCCAGTCTACAAGAGGAAGTGGAAGGAGACGAAGGGGTGATGGAGATAGAGAGTCTCTGCATGCAATGTCACGGCCAGGTGAGGTGTCACTCATTGAACTCCAGCTACTGAAAACTGAACAGAGGGTGACGTGGTGCAGTGGTCTGCATCATCCACCTGGCATGCCAGTGCTCTGAGTTCAACACCGTGACTGGTCATGGTACATTTAGTGTAAAAACCTGGCTCTCAGCATTAGGGACTGTGCACCATTCGTGACTCGGAGATCACGTTAATGTCGGTCCTGTCTCAATTTTGGACATAAAAGAACGACTGAGGACGACATGCACCCTGGCAGTGACCACCCTCAGTGCCAGCTTATAAAGGTCGGCTTGGCGATAATGTTCTGGAAAAGGCCGACTAGTTGAATGAAACCTCATAAAACAATTACATTGTAACCACAATATACAGACTATTCAGTTGATAGAACGTTGCCATGTGCTGGAAACAACCAGAGCTAGAGTTGTAATGATTTGATCATGCTGTATGCGATATGATGCACTGATGCATGACACAGCATATCGCTGCATCCCCAAGATATAAATTAAAATTGACAATCTGCTTCACTGTGTCATTGAACAAACAATATTGTTTAAACAAGGTTTTGTTATTTAAAATTTTCCAAATAAAATATGTCATCTAGTCATGGCCATGTTAAGTTTTAGTACAGAAAATCTTTTAAATTAAATCTACAAACTGTGTCTCCTTGCAAAATTGAGTGTTTCCAAGGCAACATAGTTTCCCAGGGTACAGTATGCTCCGTTTCATATTTTCTTAGTAAGTTCTATGTAGGTAACGGAGTCCGGAAGCAAAATCATTGCTGAAAGTACTATGTAGTTATTGTTCTTGTTATATTCCAGGGGAAAACAATGTTGATGTTGACAAAGGTACCGTTCTTCAAGGAAGTCATCATATCATCGTTTGAGTGTAACAAATGTGGTTACCGTGACAACAGCATACAATCTGGAAGTAGGATACAAGACAAAGGAGCCAAGTATACAATCACCATAGCAACCAGTAGGGTAGGTCATCAGATATCAATGGAGAACTATCCATTGATATTCATCTTTCACATTTGGGGTCATCTCAGAACGACAGTGTCCAATATCAGACAAAATTACTTTCATCTGGCATCAGCCTCCCACCACCCCCCATTATAAATGAAAGTTTGTAAACATTGCTATGATGATACCAATATATTAACAGTATCGGTCCGAAGCATAAACTACTGACATCTGATGCCAGACAAAACTGCCTCTGACCCCCCTCCCAAAACAAAAGTAATTTAGTCTGTTATTAGACATCAATGTTCTGAGATGATCCCTTATGAGCCAGTACATAATTATGGCTTCTTTCCCATCATTCATGTGTGTAAGTTTTGTAAACCTGTTTTTTAATTAGATGATTTTGTTCAGGGAAAAAACCTGATGTATTATTTTATAAATCTGTACTGTTACCTATCATGTATTTTCATCCAATCAACTGTCATATTTACATTCACTGCTCACTCTTTTCAAATGTAAGAAAGCTTAGGCAGGTTCGATCATCTTTTAATCTAGTTTTTGTTTCCAGAGTTGAAACAAACATTGGAATTACTGCAATCTTGGTTGCTGCATCAACTCTTTGGTGTTTACTTACTGCTAATGTTAGGCCAGCAGCCAGGAAACACAATAACATTTCACTGTTATCTCAAGATTGAACTTTTCAACCTTACCCTTTGTATCTCCTAACCACTTAAACTGTTTACCAATTTAAAGATTACTTCTAAGCAGGTTGTAGCGCAGTAGAAGTTACATAATATTATTATGCTAAGCTACTGAGACTAAGGGACCGTTTCAGTGTCATTCTTAGCAATTCACAACTTATTTGTGAATTGATAATTGAAGATGATGTTTAGTTAAACCCATGTACACAAGCACTATGGTAACAAGTTTATATAAGAGTTGTGAATATTATTTTGTAATTTATTTATAATTTGTGTTGTATTTATTCAGTTTTTTTAGTTTGAGATGCAACATATAAGTCTAAGACTTCAACTATGTCCTTTCAGCAGCAGGAGCATACCATACTGTGCATGTATTATGTTGTTGTTGAATAAACTTTCATTCATTAATTTTTATGAGCTCATAAGCCATATTTTGCTCTTTAAAATAGATTTTGTTACTTAATTGCATGTTGAAAACTGTCAACAAGGCACACCACTGTGTCACTTTCGCGGGTGTGTAACGAAATAATCTCCTCAGTGAAACGGTGGTAGCCTTTTGAATTTGGAAAAAGTTACTAATTAATGTTTAACAACAGTTCCTGCTTAATGATGGAATTTTCTTGTGAGCTCGTTCTCGGTGAAATGTTCCCTGGTTCATTTTTGTGTTTCTGCTGGCAGGACTTGAACAGGCAGGTGGTGAAGTCGGAGACAGCTACGTTCCACATCCCCTCTCTCGAGTTTGAGCAACCACCCAGCAAAAAAGGAGGTCAGTTATTGCCTCTGTTTCTTTCTTATAGTATTGTATTAGATATGATAATTAGCTGAGTTACCCAATATGACTCACAGAGAAATGGAAGTAGGTTTGTGCTGCCCTTTGGAAAATGTGCTATCATTGCCACATGCACGCTTTGTCAGCTCTCTAACCATAATACCTCTACGGGCTACATACCAACTGCAATAACTTGAAAGGTACTCAAAATCACTGGATTCACCCAGCGACTGATTTTAGTAATTATTATTATCTTTACGATTATACAAAAACATTGCAATTCCACTGTTGCAAAGCTTTCAACTACTGCTGCACTGATTTGAAATGTTTACCTACCCGGGGTAGTAATACCTACTAAGATCTTCGTCAATGTAGCACTCAAACTTCTTCAGTACATGTGACGTATGACGTCATCATACATGTGACGTATGACGTCATCATACATGTGACGTATGACGTCATCATTCATGTGACGTATGACGTCATCATACATGTGACGTATGACATCATCATACATGTGACGTATGACGTCATCATACATGTGACCTATGACGTCTTCATACATGTGACCTATGACGTCACCATACATGTGACCTATGACGTCACCATACATGTGACGTATGACGTCATCATACATGTGACCTATGACGTCATCATACATGTGACGTATGACGTCATCATACATGTGAGATAGTTTGATGCTAAGTTCACCAGAAAGCAACATGGCAGTGTGAAGTCTACAGGGTATCAGAAGAAGACACACTGACCAGTACCTGAACTTTGCATCCCACCACCCTAAATAGCAAAAGTTAGGAAGCGTCAGTACCCTGATGAGCCGGTGTGAGACGATAACTTCAGAAGAGGGGGACAAGAAGGAAGAGGAGCCTTGAAAGTTTGTGGCTATCTGTCCTGGGCCTTGAAAAAGGTGACGGATAGCAACAAGAAAACATAGAAGACCTACAGAAGCTAAATAGTCATCCCATATGTGGAGGGTGTCTCAGGGAGAGTACATCAAGTACTGAAGAAGTATGGGGTAGCAACAGCCATGCGTCCCCACACCACCCTCAGGCGCCTGTTGGTACATGCTAAGGACAAAGTGGAGCCAGAAGAACAGGGTGAACTGGTGTTTCAAATACCATGCAAGAACTGTGGTGCTGAATATGTCGGGGAGACAGGAAGACTGTTCAAAATGAGACTTGAGGAACATAGAAAGGATGTTGACAACACAAGGCAAGAGAAATACACGAGAGGGAAAAAAGATCAATGTCGACCATCGACAAAACCGCCCTCACAGACCACGCAACAACACAAAATCATATCATCGACTGGGAGGAAGCAAAATAGTGGACAAGGAACCAACAGAAGAACACGTCAAATAAAAGAAGCCATATGGAACAGAAAGGCCAGGACACCAATCAACCGAGACAAGGGGAATTACAATCTATCTCGCATGTATGACAATGTCACATGTACTGAAAAGTTGGTGTGTTATATCGACAAAAGTAGGTAAAATTCACATTTTGAATATGTCTAAAAGAACTAATTTGCATAGAAATTAACTATCCTGAAGAATGTTCAGCTAACTGAGCTGAAGGAAGATACATACATAGCTAGTTATATTATGTTCAGCCTGTTTTATACATCATCTCTCTTTACATATTGTTCCACAGAAATCACAACTGTTGAAGGCCTCATTGACTCTGTCATCAGTGGACTGCAGATGTTTCAGCCTGAAAGAAGGGTATGTTACTATTAGTAAGGACACACCCTCATGTATCTGTCTACAACAATCTAGTGAATAAAGACAATTATTTTTAGTAATTGCCACGTCACGATTATAATGTTAAATCAGGCAAGCTGCATTTTGCTGAAATATAAATGATTTTTTATGGTGTGATGTTTGTGTTAAAATGGTTGAAGTTATGAAACATTCTACTGTTATAGGATTATTGTTATATTATTATAAGTTATCAATAAAAATAAAACTTGGATATCTACACTATCTGGCAAGCAGTATTTATTAGATTGGCTGCAATTGATTCACAGCGAAAAATAACTGATCTGACCAAATGCTTGTAAACATTTTAAGAGTTCACGATGTTTATGTTTTCCACAAAGATGCAACTTCCCTATATGTGACAAAGCAAAATTCCAATGAATTGTTTAGTATAGAAAATCTGCAAAAAGTATCACAAACTTCTAAAGCAGCAAACTTTTCCACTGCATAGTAGCCTTTAGTAGCATTGGTGATATTATGATGGTTGGTGTTTAGGAACAGGATGCAGAGACTGCCGCCAAAGTTGATGCCTTTATTCTCAAGTTACAACAACTGAAGACACTGGAGAAACCTTTTGACATTGTTAGTACTAGTTTCTCTTGTTAATAACCTATTTAACAGCTGTTATATGGAACATCCACTTTATACAACATATGTCTTTTGTGGGACTACACGGTACACCCGTGGTTTGCCTTTGAGCCAAGATTGTTTCTGGAAACATGTCACATTCAAGAAAAATTACATTTCACATCCTGGCTTTAAAATTTTATTGTAGTGTGAGTTCATTGTATATCTACGAAACATGGCTTGATCGGTTTATATGTGTGATTTTCATATTTTTAAGAATTCAACTTATGCAATGCACAGTTTGCTATTAAATTTTGATCTTTACCAGAGTAACTATTGCATTGTAACTACCAGTATACTTGAGTCTACAGCAGAATCACTAACTTGTACTTAAACAATGTATTTTGTTATTTATTTGTTGTAGATTTTAGATGATCCAATAGGAAACAGCTTCATAGAAAATCCATATCCTTTTGGTCAGGAAGTCCACACTCCACACTCCACACCGTCACATAACTCTAGCTTGTGGAGTTTTGAATATCAATTGGAACAACATTGGATGAAACCCCAAAGGACATTTTGTTGATAATTATTATAGGTGCATTTCCCAAATATAGATATAACTACCGCAATGCTATCATTGTCTTGTATCATTCTTCCAATTTTCAACCTAGTTTCTTCCTGTTTCTACTGGAATAATCCAAACAAAACTGCATTCACTATTTCACAGTGGAAGAACTGACCCAAAGTGGAGTAAATTTGGTTTTATCAGCTTTGTCATCCTTGGTCACATGGTTAACCATTATAAGATGATCTCTTACCGTGGAATTGATATGTGTCTTAAACTTTCTAACTTTTTTAGGAAACCCAATTCTTTTTTTACCATGCAGAAGAAACCAGTCATGATGTGTGCAGTTTTGACTGAGTTTATTCGATGTCAGTTTGTTCACTTTGTGCGTCCTTGACTGTTTCCACAAATGCTCCCAAGAAGGATGAGGGCACCACTGTCCTGCACTACGCAAGAAGCAAGGAACAGAACGACTTCCTCGGAATCTCAGATGTAAGTTTTGGTTGCATTACTTACATAATAGTTATCATCTGTGTTCCTCTTACGGATCAGCTCGGAATATCAACGTCCAATATCAGACAAAAATTACTTTCATCTGACCTCAGCCCACCCCCTCAAACAAAAGTTTGTAAACACTGATGTGATGATATAAACATATTAACAATATTGCTCCAAAGTGTAAAATATTTATGTCTGACATGCCTCTGACCCCCTCCCCAAATGAAAGTAATTTTGTTTTATATCGGACATCGATGTTCTGAGATGATCCCTTGATTATAATTGTTTTTAATTAAAAAAGAGAATGGCTAAGCAGTAATGAACTACAAAATAAAAATCAACAAGATGAATTTCAAGCAAATTGGAAAAGATGCATTCTATCTGAAGTCATACTTTTGCGTTGTTAATGCAGTTGACGATTTAGTCTTTACCACGTGTGGAATTGAAATTCACAGTAGCTTGTTTTTTTATTATGTATGAACTCTGACACGGAATTGTCAGTCACCTAAAAGAACATGGTTTGTTAAACTTAAGAGATCAGAATATTGAGATGAGCTCAAACAAAAGTGTTGCTATAAAATTTGGTTATTGTGAAGAGCAGGCATGGGATCGGTTCCATTTTGGAATTGGAATTGACTCTCACTTGGAGTAGATTTTTTTGCAGCAGCAGACATGAGCCGACAAAGTCAGTTTTATTTGACTGAACAGTCCTGAATTATTTAACCATCTCTAATTAAATAATATATTGTGTACATGTTTTCACATACAGATCATAATGAATTGGGAATTATGTTGTCCTTGGTATTTTTGTAAGTTGGAATGGATTATTTGTTATTTATTTGCAAGGTGGAATTGTAATTTTTTGGGAATTTGCTAGAATTGGAATTCACTAAACGGAATTGATCCCATGACTGGTAGTGACATCTAGTGTAATTGAGGTTGCAGGAGGCCGAGGTTGAAGTACCAGAAGTGACTGTTCCTGAGAGTTTTGAAGGCCAGACTGGCACGCAGGATCTAAATCTCAAAAACGAGGTGAGTCGCATAGACAAACATGAGCAGAACAAACTGAATTACATTTTTTACAATTTGTTGCATTTTCAGCATATTTTTAGGCGGATATTCACAGTTTTGAGAACCTGACTGTGAGTTGTTTTATGGTACACATTCATAGTATATAACAGATAACTGGAGATTGGCACATACCGGTAGTCATTTTTCATTTTAGTATTTCATAAACTTTCGTTATGCTTTGTGCTAATTACTTAATCAGTGTGTTGTTCACTTTAGGATATTTCTCTAAACTTCAGGGTATCGTTTCACCATCATTTTTTGCCTGAATTTATTCTTTAAACTCGGTTTCCCTCCTTAACAGTGATCTTATCTTGTATACTAAAAACTGTCAACTCGACGCCAGGTTGCGAAAAAGTTCCTTAAATTTAACAACGAATTCTGTTTAATGAAGGGTTTTTCTTCTGTGTTCATTATCTTTGTGAAACAGTCCCCATATTTCTAGATTAGTAGAATTTTGCTTTATTTAACAGTGCAACACTCAGCTAGTAGAGTGTACTTGTTCAAAATACAAAATTCTTCTTATGCAAGATAACGCAACACATGGGTGTTAGATTGATGTGGCTCTTTCATGATTCAGCCATTAATAAATGATTGCATAGTAAGATCTTTTATGAGCAACGCAACTCTTGGTGAGTGTTTGTAGAAGTATTGAGCGATATTTCATTGATACACCTGAGATGTCCTGTTCTTGTAGGTTCTCATGTTCAAGACAAACTGCCCCAACTGCAATGCTCCGTGTGACACGAACATGAAAGTTGTCGGTATCCTTTGTGACTAGCGTGATTATTTCTGAAGGTTATGGTTATCTATTGGCAGTCTTTGTTTAAATTCTGTCAACCTTGGTTAATAAGTAAGAATAAAGACATTTGATCCTTTTCACACATTTGAAATTGTACATATGGTGCACTTCTTGCCATTTCTAGTTAGCTACGATATAAACCTACATCGTTATGGTTAAGTTCTGTATATTGAAGAATACTAATGGTTTCTAACATTGCAGCTTAACCAACATTCATATTTTGAATGGTCACAGCTCAAATGTTTCAATGGAAATCCAATATTTTGTTATTGTACATGACTATTGTGTTTAAGTATGGTGAAAACAGGATGATTTCTGTGATTTTCTTATACAAATGTTTCACTGTTACGTTGTGACATCACCCCACATTTATTCTTGAAATTAAGATTTGGACCAGATATGTAACGTGAAGTTTCAGCTCGAACTGAACATTAAATCTAAGGAACAATTGTCTTTAACTTGTGGAAGATATTCCGTATTTCAAGCAAGTGGTCATCATGGCAACAGTGTGTGACACGTGTGGTCACCGTGACAACGAGGTGAAAGGGGGCTGTGGAATTGAACCGAAGGGGACGTGTATAACGCTAAAACTGACGAGACAAGATGACCTGTGTAGGGACATTCTCAAGGTACGTTCTGTCTTACCAGCGCAATCTCATAATCCATGGTTCTTCTCATCACACTACATAATTGCATCCTCGCAAGTCATTGGTAGTGTACGTAGTCACCACCCCTGGCACGTCTCGTACACATTGTATGGAAGTTAGCTGAATCAAACACGTAATTGACTTCACTGGTCACGACTGCACCATCCACGAGAACAGTGCGGTCACCCGTCGTAACTGTGCTTCAGTTCCAAGACCAAGCCCTTGATTTCGGGGAATCTCAATATAATTACCCATTCGACCATTCTCATGAGCCACTGGGCGGTGTGATGTATTCAAAGAACTATGTCTACTTCCCAAACATTCCAGCAGAACTTCCGGGCAAGCGATATTGTTACCTGAGCTTATCTTCAGAGTTTTGCAAGGCAATCTGCCAGATGGTACTGAGACTGCTGTAGTCAGCAGTGCCCCCTGGTGCACGAAGAAACGCACTGTGGCAGCAGCATAGTAAGTGAAACACCAGACTCTTGGTTGAGGGGACCCAGGTTTCAATCCACTTGCTGCCTTCTCAAAGCACGGACAGTTTGTTTCATTCCCCGTTGCCTCAGTTCACGCAGCTGTATGAATGAGTACACAGTTGTGGATCTTTATGTATAAATGAATGGCTGAAAGTTACCAAATAAGTCAACTGGTGTTTCGAATGAACAGGCCTACCTGGGAGTGAAATGTACTGTGTTTTAAGCAGCCTCACTGTGACTGGTTCACATGTGGTTGATATTGTTATTACATATTTGTGGTAAAACTTATTATTACGGTTAAGCCTGCCTCGGTGAACATGTGTCCATCCATGATGAAAACATTCAACAATGGACACTTTTGAAAGTCCCGTGTGACCATCCACACGTGCCAGGGAGCGCTGCTGATTATATCAGTCTCGGTACCCCCCTGGCAGATCGCCTTGCAAAACTCTGAATCTGCTCAGCCAATATTATCGCTTGCAGGGAAGTTCCGGTGGTCTTCAATTCAGCCATATGCTGCTCATGGAATGTTTGGGAAGTAGATGTGATTATTTGAATACATAATACCACTCGGCGACTCGTGAGTATGATCAAATGGGTAATTATATTGGGATTCCCGGAAGTTGAGGGCTTCGTCTTGTATGGATGTCTGTTCTCACGGATGGTACCGGAGATTTGCCAGGGGTAGGGTATGTCACTGTATGTAGTCAACACCCCGACTTGTGTGTGAGTAGGGTACATTGTCCAAGTGGTAATATGATTATTATACGGGGGTCATACACAGCTGGAGAAGTGGGAAGAAATATGACACCACTTCTGTTTTGTCTGCAGTCGGATACCTGCGGGGTTCGGATCCCAGAACTGGAGTTGGAGCTTGTGGAAGGAACATTAGGAGGAAGATTCACCACCGTCGAAGGTCTCCTCATTAGCATCAAAGAACAGGTGAGATGTGACCTTTAATCAATGACACATTTTTTAGGTTTGGAATTATTTAATATTTTTATTCTTGCCAAAGTGTCTTTTAATTTATTTTTAATTTACTTTTCTTTAATTCTGTTTATTTTTTACTTTTTAGGTAATAATGACTGCATTTACACCAAGTTACGTTTTTACTTAACATTTTAAATTTCATAAGTACCTGGTATATATAATTAGTTTACAAATAAATATATTTTATTCATTCGTAGCATAGATCACGTTTTATATTTTCTGTATTGTTTATGATGTAGTAAATGTATAATGTGTGTGTTTTTGCGAGTTTTTATATATGTGTGTGTGTGTGCATGCATTCATGCTTGCGTTTGTGTGTGTGTGTGTGCGTGCATACGTGCGTGCATGCGTGCGTGCATGCGTGCGTGTGTCAAACATTTGATGTGAAGTGCTCTGTTCTATCAAATAAACTGCTATATAAAAATACAGTTGTCCTATCCTTAGATGGCATGTTTGAGCCCTGTACTATAAGTAGATAACATGTTTGAGCCCTCTGCTATTCCTAGATAACATGTTTGAGCCCTGTGCTATCTCTAGATAACATGTTTGAACCCTGTACTATCTCTAGATAACATATGTGAACCCTGTACTATCCCTAGATTATCTAGATAACATGTTTGAGCCCTGCACTATCCCTAGATAACATGTTTGCGTTTCTGTTTCAGCTTGACGCCCACAATCCGTTCCTTGTAGGGGATAGCTCCGATCAGGACGTCCGCAGTCGCATGAAGGATTTCTGCAGCAAACTGGATAAGGTATGTTTCCTTTGAGGGTCCAGTGCTATTTTTTCAAGCTGGTTCAAGTCCTGTGTTAAATTTCTATATTGCTGTCTTGCATGGTATACAACCAATTTGTGGAGCGCTGTATCGCCGCGGTAAGAGCTTCAGACTCTCAAATCCTGTGCGGCAGTGTCAAACCTTGGGCAAGTTCGTTTACTCTACATTGCTTCAGTTCACTCAGCTCTACGAACGAGTACCTGGCTATAGACAGTGGTGGATATTTATATACAAATAGTCTGCGCATTAATTGCATCATGGCTGAATGCTTCCCACAGAAGTCCGGATAGTGTTCGATTAAACAGGTCTGCCAGGGAGTAAAGTGTAAAGTGCATTGAGCAATCCTGCATTGGGCACCTGATGATAGGCTCAAAACGGCAAGACCTCCTCGAGGTCATGCTAGAAACACTGCAAGCCGCATGCCTATCGGGAATGATAGTGCGTGACCACATGCTCGTGAGATCTGACACAGAACACTATTCTTGTGGACAATGCACCAACACCAACCAAAGAGACAGCCAATAATGCCGTAGGGGAGATAACAAGTGCTAATTCCAAGACAGATGCTTAGCAATAAGATACTGCCCCAATCGACTCGATAGCAGCAATGTAGCTGTATAACATAGCAGTGTCTTCGGACTGCTGGTCTGAGGACTGGATACTGCGCTATATAAGAACTTACCTTTACTTTATCTTCACTTCTTCATGTAATTTATAGTTTGTGGGTAAAATCACAGAACCGGAGAGGGTTGAATCTTGATAGATGGAGCATGAACGACTTAAGGGAAGAGATCAGCACTGGGAAGATTGGTGGGAAGATTGGTGAGAAGTTGGATGATTTGGACAGGCCACTTGATTAGGACGAATGAAGGCAGACTACCGAAGTGAGTAAAGGCTTAGAGATGTCATGGCTGCAGGAAAAAAGCTTTCACTCACCTGTAAAGGTGAACACCTGATGATAGACAGCGATTGTATTCCAGTGAAGAAATGGTAAAAATAGACAAACTGGGAGAAGTTTGCAGTGCGGTTTCATTGGAAGTTGATACGATGTTTGTCTGATACAATCTGCCATGGGCAAAATCTACGGTGCTCTGAACTATTAATATTAGGATGGCAAGGTGTAACTTGAAGACCTTGGTTTTGTGTGTAGGTAAATAGCTTGTAAGATCTGACTTCATCAATAATTATGAAACCGGTGATATCATCGAAATTATGTGACACATAGCAAGGAGAACAACAGGAGGCATTTGTTGTCAAAACTGTTGTGCATGTTTATTTCTGATCCAGAAGTTAAACACTTTATGTGGAGTCCTATCAGACAACATTTTAGTTATGTTAACATTGATCACTGGCTGTGTTCAAAACAAAATCATCCATGTATGATATAACCACATTATGAGAAATAATAGTTGTACTTATTTCAGTTATTTTTTTTGCTGTCAGCAATCTTTGTCAGACAGCTACCACTAGATGGCGACACAGTCATCATTCTGCTCAGTGCTATCACTCACTGGTGTGACCCCCGGCCGTGGCCTGGTGTAGGCCCCCTTGGCTCAATAATGAGATATGAATCACTGATAGTGTTGACATTAAGCCACCACAACGGCTAATGAATGAAATGTGAATCCCTAAACTGAAAAAAAAAGATTATAAAAAAAGGGATGTCACGAGATACCCCAGCTGATGCCCAGCAGGGAGGGTATATTAGGACTGATTGCCTAGCAGCAACCTCTGGACTCTAATTAGCATATAGAGTAGTGGGCGCTGCCGCTGTTAGTGTAGTGAATCAGTCTAGCCTAGGATTTAGATTAGTGTAGCTGTGTATCCAGATAGCAACGTATTAAGCATATTCTCTCAACGTGTTGTTTGTTTGTTATATAATACATAGATACAAGCAGTACCGTTACAGTTAAGGTAGCTGGAATGGGTATCATGTCAGTTGATTTCTGAATTTTTTTCTTCATAGAACATTAGTAGGTGTCAGTATGAATGTACTATTAAAAAAACCAAGGCACTAGTGCCATATGTCACCAATCCGTCCTTTAAAAACGAGTATTTTTAGTGTGTCTGTGGAAAGTCTCTTTTCAGATTCTTGGAAACTGACGATGTTTCCATAGTGACGATCACGTGTGCGTCAGCCCAGTTCAAACAGAAATTAATTCACCATGAATGCAGATCATATAGTCTGGTTATTCTCATGCCACTATGCTGTTGTATTATAATTACCTAAGTGCATCACACTGTCAAATCACCAAATACTGGCGGTAGTTTTGTTTATTCTCCGATAATGCCCGACCTCCACCACCAGTTGCAATGACACGTGACTGACCCCAGCAGGTGTCAATCAATCTTGTCTACCACAACAAGTTCAACACATGGCCCTTTGTAACACAATATCATTAGACAACTTGGCAGGAAAACCTTGGGGGGAAATCTCAATAATAAAAGTATCTATCAAATCGTGTTGAAATAAACCACATGCCAGTGAAATAGTCACATTTCTAAGCAAAAAACAAGCATCTGGTGACACTTGTGTTATCAGCAACAACCAGGAAGTATTACTTAATGTAACTTTTTATAAAAACTGCAATACTTACAAAGCCATAACTTGGCATATGAACTCGACTTGTGTTTACCCAAAATTGTGCAGGATGGTTTTATGTTTGGTGAAGGGGTCGTGCAAAAAAATACAGTACGGATTTTTGCTGTCTTTCAACATTGTAACAAAATGTTTATAAAGCTGTATCAAACATATTTGTACTTACAACCATACCAATTTTTCTTTTGGGGAGTTTCTCAAAATTAAATAAAATGCCATTTTAGGGTGATTTTTCGCACATTTTTTAATTGTCTTTAAACACATTTAAATATCACTAAACAACAAAAAACTCAATTCTTTTTGGTCTGGAGTATTGTTTAATGTGTTAGGCATTGTCTGAGAATTTGTTTTTACTTTATCTTCAAAACATTTATTAATTTGATTTAAATTAAAACAGGCATACCATAGTCAGTCTTACCACATTAACATTGATCACTAGCTGTGTTCAAAACATAATCATCCACATATGATATAATCACATTATGAGAAATAATAGTTGTACTTATTTCACAGTAAATTTTTCTTGCTGTCAGCAATCTTTGTTAGACAGCTACCACCCCCATATGCAGGCTGGAATGGCCTCCCAGCTGTGGCCTGGCCGTAGGCCCCCCCATCTGCAGACTGGAATGGCCCCCATCTGTGACCTGGTGTAGGCCCCCCATCTGCAGACTGGAATGGCCCCTCAGCTGTGGCCTGGTGTAGGCCCCCCATCTGCAGATTGGAATGGGGCCTACCTCGGTTGTGGTCTGGTGTGACCCCCGGCTGTGGCCTGGTGTAACGCCCCGTTTGTGGCCTGGTGTGACCCCCTGGCTGTGGCCTGGTATGATTCCTGCAGTTTGGTGTGGTTCCTTAGAAGATCATCAAGAGTGCATGACGGAATGACTGCCGTCTTGCGGTAGCTGTCTGGTGAAAATTGCTGATGGCAATCGAAATGTCACATACAAAAGTAAACTGAGTGAGAAATAAGCAATCATATTACCAGTTTGAACAATGCAATCTGATGAACCTCTTCACTCATTATATTGTTATGTATTCAGATAGCCAAAGGCGAGGTGTTGGATATTCACCTCATTCTGGATGATCCTGCAGGAAACAGCTACTTACAGGTAGGTCATTGAACAGGGTAAGAAAATACTAGGCCCTAAAGCCAATAAATAACATTATGAATTCAAGTAGTCATACGGGGCAACAGTGGTTGTGCATTGACCGTGTTTCCACGTTTAAATAATAATATCGGTCCAACCATATAAGCAAACACAATATTTGTTACAAAATATCAAGACATATGCGATTTTTTTAAATTGCTACATGTAATCACAACTTCAAAAGCATGCCACAAGCACATATACACTAACATACACTCCCTCTCCCACTCTCTCTTGCTCTCCCACTCGCTGTCCCACTCCCTCTCGCTCTCCCACTCCTACTCCCACTTCCTCTCAACTCCCACTCCCACTCACTCTCCGATTCCCACTCCCTCTCAACTCCCTCTCGCTCTCCCTCTCGCTCTCCAACTCGCTCTCCCTCTCCAACTCGCTCTCCCACTCCCTCTTGCTCTCCCTCTCGCTCTCCCACTCGCTCTCCCTCTCGCTCTCCCTCTCGCTCTTCCTCTCGCTCTCCCACTTGCTCTCGCTCTCCCTCTTCCTCTCAACTTCCTCTCACTCTCCCACTCCCTCTTCCTCTCAACTCCCACTCCCTCTCGCTCTCCTTCTCCCACTCCCTCTTCCTCTCAACTCCCTCTCGCTCTCCCATTCCCACTCCCTCTTCCTCTCAACTCCCTCTCGCTCTCCCACTCCCTCGTCCTCTCAACTCCATCTCCCACTCCCTCTCCCACTCCCTCTCGCTCTCCTTTTCCCTCTCCCACTCCCACTCCCTCGCCCACTCCCTCTCTCACTCCCTCTCCCACTCCCTCGCCCACTCCCTCTCTCACTCCCTCTCCCACTCCCACTCCCTCTCCCACTCCCTCTGCCATAAATCTAGCAGTTGTGACTATTCATTACAGGACTAAAAGGGTCCTGTACAGTGTCTGAGATAGACATCTGTGTCAACAGTGAATTGTTTTGTTTCTAGAATCCGTTCGCCCCGGACCCTGATCCTGCTGTGGAGGTGACACATTACGAGAGAAACTTTGAACAGAACGAATTGCTTGGCCTGAACGACATGAAGACAGAAAACTACACATCTGAGGCCTCATGACACGAACGAGACAACAAAAATCATAATGCATTTGCCAATGTATGCTAGTAGTCTAGTTTACAATGTATCTAAATTTGAATCCTGTGAGATTCGCTTGCCAAAAGTGAATTTTGTTCATGAATGTCATCTCAGTCAACAGAAATTTGGTAGTGGCAATTTGTCTTTAATGAAATGGCAACCAATTTACAAATTACATCGAATTCATGAAATGTCACCCAGAACCACAATTTTGGTGTTTTACAGGTCAAAGGTTTCAAATGTTTTACATTCAAATGCTTTACATTTGACCTTCTCCAACATTCAGATCGGCCATTTTCAAACATGGCAGTTGTCAGAACGAATTTCAAAGAATCGTAATAATAACGTCACATAGAGCCATCACTTTTATATCATTGTGTAGATGTTCCTGGTCAGAGATTTCAAATGTAAAAGAAATCATGTTTGGCAAGCGAATGTCAGGGGAGACACAGTACTCCACTGTGGTGTTGAGGGTTACTGTTCACCGGAGAGTGGACAGATTGTTTCATCACCTGCGTCCTGTCCTCTGCACCTGGACGCTGATTACTTCTCTGTCACCTGTCTGAAGCTGTTTGGGAGCTGCTGGCATGGTGAAGCCACGTGTATGAAATTGTTCGATTCAGTGATTATACCATTTTCAGCTTGACAGATGTTACTTACATTTTAGGTGCCAGCATAATTTCTTAGTTGCGTCAAGAGAATAATAAATCATACATTCGTGTGTGTTTGTGAGTGTGGGTGAGTGCGTACGTGTGTGTATGTGTGAGTTTGTTTGTGAGTCTGTCTGTGTGAATATATATATATAGATATATATATATATATACATATTAATATACATGCATAAGACCACTGATACGTGATATTATTCTAATTTTCGGAAACGTATTTAAGTTTAGAAAGAACAACTTGTTGTTTTGTTCAAAGGGTTTATAGCTAAATAACATCAGAACATTACGGAACAAGATACATTTATAAATAGATAATAAAGTCAGTGTGACATGTAAATTAAAATTCCTAAGTATTCGCATGATTTGTGTTGGACATGCAAACTTCTTATTCATACATACTTCGCCTACTGATCATTTCATTTAAGGTGTTTCATTTATGATGTCTCGAAAGAAACAATGAAATGTAATAATAGTGTATGTATTGTGTGAAACAATAAATATGTGTATATATCCTTCCTTTCAATCCGCTCAGTTTGGTGACGAGGCCGTGAAGCACACTACAATTCATATTTTTAGTTTGTGTGCATACTTCCTTCCAATGTACGTACTTATTAATTTTATCAAAGTTTTTGATATAAAATTGTACCTTTGCGAAGTGCACCATCTAAGACGGTTCCGAAAGACCACAAATGATCGGACAAAGCCGCAGTTTGCGTTCAATTATTTGTACTACTCCGCCAGCTGTCGAAGACAATTACAGCGGCCGTAAAGGTACCATTCAATATGCAATTCAGCTGCAAGAGTTGTTAAACACAAACTTAATATGGTACCAAAAAAACTGTAAATTTGTGGAAATAGAAACACGCTGACAAACTTTAGACATCAATCGTCTGGCGCAGTTATTGATATCAGTGGGGTACCGCGAAGCTGCGTGAATAATGGGCCGGTTTCATGAAGCGTACTTAAAGTTACGCAATTACTTAGCATCACGTGTTTGCGTAAACTCCTATGCTCGCTCATATTAAAAAAAATCACGTAATTTACTAAGACAATCATCTTAGCGTTAAGAACGTTCTTAGCCGCTTCATGAAACCTGCCCCAGCTGGAGACTTAATTAAATGTGTGTCTCACTTTTTCTAACGGTCACTTGCACGCGATGACGCGTCGTATGGTGAACACAGTTAGTTTCGACGTAACCGCACGCACGTGTTACAAATTTACTGCACCCTATGTTGGACAAAACACTGCACGCACGTGTAATAATATTATTTATTGATATTATTTGCGTTTTATGCGGCGGGACAGTGATCACTACAATAAAAAAGCAATATAATGATGCATTAATAAATATGCAGTGGTAACGACCGGCATTAAATAGACTCGTTTGATGCGTATCTGTTTCAATCTACTAAGAGATGTTAAAGCGAGCTATTTAAAGCGGGGGACGTTTTCCAACGGTTGCCATTTCGGCCATTTTAATCACGACCTACCTCCCACGTAAACAATTACTGTCGATCGACAATAAAACCCGAAAAAGTGTACACCTACGATTCATTTGCTCTCTTGCAATAGTGTATTCTGTGTTGTCGGTCGTTTTACAAAATGTATTATGTTTGCTAAATATAGCAAAAACGTCTTGTTCTATCCATATTTTTTCTTGCAATTATTGCCCCAAAAAACTATGACAGGTAATGTAATAGTGAACGTGTCTCGACGCAATTTTGTGACAAATATTATATTGAAATGTGTTTGCCGCCGCGTCGCCGTAACTTAACCTGAACGGGGGAACATTTCAAAATAGTCTGGGGGCACGTCTTTTATAACGAGCGCGGGCTCATTATAAAAGGTCTGCGGTTACGTCAAATTCCTAGTCTAGGAGCACGTGCCCCTGGCCCCCCTGGATCCGCCTATAGTTCAGTACCCATAATGTTATCCTGAGCACAGAACTCTAGTCTGCACAACCATGCTGACTCACCTACTTCTATACAGAAACCACTGTCACGTACGCACGCACGCACGCACGCACGCACGCACGCACGCACGCACGCACGCACGCACGCACGCACGCACGCACGCACGCACACACATGAAAAGACATACACTGTATAATTAGTAAACCTGTTCAGGGTTCCACAAACATGTTTAGGTGTGGGCCAACCGTTGTCCAGTTATCTAAAATTCGGCAATATGTTAAATACATTTCGTAGGTACTCGTTAAAAGAATTAGACTTATACAGATACAGCTGCCTGGACTATAACCGCACAGGAACATTTTATAGTTTGTGTTTTGCTGGCAGCGGTCGTCCATTTAAATTTGCAATGACGTTCGCGAACTTGTTAATATAAATACATATTAATTTAGATTCCGTGCGGCATGTATTGCGGCTTAAGGCAATGCCCTAGCGAACGCTGCGACATTCGTAGCGATTGGCTGGGAGAGAAGCTACTAATCAACGTAGCGAGGACGCCCCACAGAACAGCAACGGCTCAGGCGCGGGGAATCGGCAGGAGACAGCAGATTTTACTCGTATGTGTCGCTAGACCAGCTCCGAGTACGGCTTTATAACCTCGGGCCCTGGTATCCGCTGGAAAAAAACACTTCGAGGAACAGAGATCAGCGACGTCGCAAAACCAGGGTCTAGCATCTGACATTTGTTCACTCGCTTATTCGCTCAGTCACTCACACACTTACTCACCCACTCACATGCTCACTCACTCTGTCACTTACTCACCCACCCAGTCACTCATATACTCACTCACTCAGTCACTTACTCACCCACCCAGTCAACAACTCATTCACCCACCTACCCACTCACTCATACACGAGTTCACACACTCACCCACTCACTCGTCCGTTGACCAGGTCGATCGTACGGGTGGTGCAACAAACAATCCCCCCCCCCCCCCCCGGTACTGTTATGAGCAGCAATGAAGAACTCCTGTGGCCGGAGGGAGACCTGTAATTTTGCGACCGTTGTCCATTCATATTTTTGTTCGTCCGTTACTGTTTCGTCCGTTACGCGACATCCCCCTTTCAAGTGTGTTATGGCGTGATGTGTCTTGGCCTCTTGGTCAACGACACATGTCTTTTTCAGGCTATTTGTTAGGTATAATTCCTAGCAAAACTGAGCAAGTTGGCCTATGAGAGTATACGGAAAACCCTCTTCAGTGTCTGATATCAGTGCTGAATCAACAGCAGAGAGCATCTGGCAGACGGTTCAAGTTGAAGAGCTTGCTGTCGGTCCATGCGCGTATGCGTACTCCTTCTGAAGACAGAACAGGCATGTTCCGACATAGCGCGGTCCTTAAAGTCCTTGTTCAAACCGCTTTACAATTCACCCGCTGACAAACTTGTTCAATCGAACACCATCTCAACTTACATGGAAAGCAAGAATTCAGCAACGTTGCATATCATAATAAGTGCATAATTTTACAAAGCGCCATAAATCTAGACAAAAGTGCTTTTGGAGGCGCAAAAATTAATTGCAGAAACTATTCGGTCACATGTATCCATCACTGTCTAAAGCCAGGTATTCGTTTATTATAAGCTGGGTGAACTGGAATGAAATTACGTGCCCCAGGTGCGAAACTTCATCAGGAGGATTAGAGAATGGAATATCTTAATTGAGTGTCCGAAACTCTCGCAACATTACGCAGCCGCGCTTGAAGGTGAGTTGGTGGCGTAGGACCATTACCACCACAAACAAGGTCGGTGAAGGACACAAGCCTTGCGAATCGGGAACGCCTTCGATGATGATCGAACGTGCTGCACGGTGTTCTGCATATCTTCGTAGAATGAGGAAATCACCATTTATTTAACGGCTTTCATGAAATTGCACGTTATCATTTTATTAAGGATCTACTAACATAAAAATTCGATAAAGTATTTGCAGTGCACTTGAATTGATTACAACGTATAACAATCATGTTTGTTGTTGAACAATGTAGAATAATCACGTAATAACAATAGGCAGGCCAATACTTAGTTGTTGGCTTAAGTATATTCAAAGAAATCCCTCGGGATTAAGACATATCAGAGACATGATAGTCGTAATTAATTACATCTAATCCAGACAGGTGTTACAACTAATACAAGCGTGGAGATCGGTGGTACATGTTTCATATTACTGCTACATCTGTGCTATACTTAACATTATGTATCAATAAAGATTATTATTATATATAATCACAGTGTTTAGAACATCGGATTCTCAATTGGGAGATTCCGGGATCGAACCCTCTTGCTGCAAAATCCGCTCACTCCTCATTGGTCCAGTTCCCTCATCTGTACGAATGAGTACCTGGCTATAGATAGTGGTGGATACCTGTGTACGAATAGTCTTCGCGCAGAATTTCCAGCGTAGCTGAATGCTCCCAGATAAGTTGAGACGGTGTTCGATTGAACAGGTCTGCCAGGGAGTACAGTGTAAGGCACTTAGAGCAGTCCCAGGGACTGGATACCGCGCCACATAAGAACTTACATTTTACTCTTGTTTGACAATTATCAAAGATAGACCGACGTGGAGAGTATAGGTACTCCCGCAAAGTCAACCAAGCGAGCAGTCACAGTCGCAACCGCTTCTGACAACGAGAGCAAGCATCTAGACTGGAATGTCGTGTTAAAAGGAGAAACGGAATAGCAGCTATAAAGAAGATATCGTGTTATATGTTGTGTGAAAAATAAAAACAAGT
>OZ023217.1:13026508-13067475 GCA_963995525.1 Escarpia spicata
ATATGGGCTATGAAGGATAATAAATCACTTGGAGTGTATGGTATTCCGCCCAAACTACTAAGGGAAATTGTAGAACAAATTAGCATACCGCTTGCAACAGTTTTCAACTTGTCATTAGAAGAGGGAGTGGTTCCCCTATAATGGAAAGAAGCAAACAGTATATCGTTATTTAACAAACGCTCGAAACACAAGTCAGAGAACTTTCAACAAAGTACTACACCAAAGATTACTGCTTAAGCTAATGGCTCATGGCACAGGAAATGGTATAATTAACTGGATAGAAAAATGGCTGATTGACAGAAGACAACGGGTAATAGTTGATGGGGAAGCTTCAAACTGGAAATCAGTTTTGGGTGGGGTACCACAGGGATCAATACTGAGACCTATAGTATTCTTAATATATATCAACGATTTGGACGATGATATAACAAGCAAGGTGTTGAAATTTGCGAATGATACAAAATTGTTTAGAAGGATTTAGTATGATGGGGATAAACAGCATTCACAAGATGATGTTGACAGGTTGATCAAATGGTCTGAAAGTGGCAAATGTTGTTCAATTTGGGGAAATGCAAATGCCTTCACACAGGACATGGGAACGAAGATGTACACTATACAATGAGGGTACTGTACTAAGTACTACTGTAAAAGAAAAGGACTTAGGGTTAACCATTAGTGCTGATATGAAGGTTTCAGAGCAGTGCGGAAATCAAATCCCTGGATTAATTAGGCGAAATATAGCGTATAAAGAAAAGGAACTAATAATACCGTTGTACAAAACAATAGTTAGACCTCATTTAGAATATTGTATACAAGCGTGGAGGCCGTATCGCAGGAAGGACATAGATATGCTAGAAAGAGTATAAAGGAGAGCGACTAAAATGATACCAACATTGAGAGATGTTAGTTACAAAATACGCCTACAAGAAGTAGATAAAAAGGGTCGGACTCTCGATAAGCTAAAAGGCTTTCTTGTCCACCTGCCATCTAGAGTTAATTCTCTGGGTGGCAATCTTGTTAAATCTTGTTAATTAAGTCGCAACTAATGGAACCGAAAACGGAACGATATTGACAAAATCGTGACACCGCTGTCATTTTCGAAACCATCTCGATCAGTGTCTTGGTTAGCTTAGAATAAAGGACTGAACAATTATCCTTGTTCACGTGTCATGCCTATTACGGCACTGAGAAGATAAAGTCAAAACACAATTCCATCATTTTCTACTGTTTCAAAAGGTCACGGTCGCTATATTGTGTGGTGTGTGCACTTGTCTATACTTGTGTCAGTTACTACGAAACTTTAAAACAGTTGCCCAGTATTGAAGATGTGCACACAGTCAGGAACATAAATCCAAATACGTGTGCTTAAAACGTTTCGTAGGCATTTTAGTAGAACATGGTGCTGAATAACAAAAACATGTTGGCAATCTGTGGGAGGGGTCCATGACCCCCTCAATTAAAAACTCAACATGACGTCACATTAACGTCAAGCAGTAGGCAGAGCGTACTCTCGAGAGACGATCTAGTGCGCGCTGTTGTCAGTTTCTGGAAATGTGGCAGCGTCCGCTATGGCTGTGCACTCCCTGCCGTAGCCGGAGCAGACGAAACAGGATGACAGTGGTAGTGCCGCTTGTTGTTTACTACACGTCAAACGTCATGTGAACCACACCCTTCTAATTAGCATACTATTTATCACGTAATAAAATAAACCCTTGTAATATGTGATTTTGTGTTACCATTGTAGAAGCAGGAACGTCCAACATGTCAGCGGCTCCAGGTAGTTTGTCTTTCTTTCGGCGCCAGTGCCGAGCCCAAATGTCGTGGATTGCCTTCGTCTTTGTGGTATTCCTCTACGCGTTGACGACGGTCGTGGGCGAGGCCACGACAGGGACTGACCGCGTTCAAGACGGACACGCAATGGGCACACTCGGTAGCCGAGATGGAGCGATCAGCCAGGTGGTCAGCGGAACACAGAAGCGATATGGCATAAGTATAATCTTGGGCGTGAGTAGCATTCGTTTGTGTGTTAATTCGTAATCCGTCCGAACGTCCGAACGTCCGCAAGTACGTATGTTCGTTACTCTTCAGTCCATGTGTTCATACGTACGTACATACGTAAATGCGTGAGTACATATAGACTGACGTTCATACCTCCGAAAGAGAAGCATGCACGAAATAATGCACGCACGCACGCACGCACGCACGCACGCACGCACGCACGCACGCACGCACGCACGCACGCACGCACGCACACACACACACACACACACACACACGCACACACGCACACACGCACACACGCACACAAGCACACACGCACACACGCACACGCACACGCACACGCACACACACACACACACACACATACACACATACACACATACACATACACACACACACTGTACTGTATGTGTATGTACATATATAAGGGACAATGTCCCAAAAAGTGTATACTTTGTAACAATCGTGTCTTTTGTCTCTCACACCGTGAATTATAAAGTCAGGCTTACGAAAATGTTACCAAAGAGTGGACCAAGTGAGAGCCTTCTGGACATATATAGTTTGTAAGGAGCCATTAACGACCAAAATGGAATGTTCAATTGACCTTTCCAAATTTGGAAGCGCTACCATACAAAACCAGTACTATATTTCCTAGTTCTGATTTCACAGTGCAAATGGGGTATATCTTGGCAGTGTACAGAAACAAAATCATGTTTATAAAACGAGAAATAAAAACATTATTATGTGTTTTCTAAGATGACCACTTTTTGCGTGTCCAGCGGCATCGGTATAGATTGGTCCACTATCTTAATTTACCATTGTTATTACTGGGTATTTCGACATGTATTCTTGTCTTGTAAACTTAACTAAGGAATCCTGTAAAAACATTATAGGACGACTGAATCAAAATTTGAGGAAAATATACCACATTAATTTTTTTAAAGTAGGGTGGCGCTTTAAGTGCATGCCCAGCGTCATCGACGCAAAAGCCTACCTACAAAAACCTTGAAAACGTACACCGTTTTAACTTTCTCATGCCTACCAGCTATCACCCTGCTTTAATTCACTCGATGGCCCTTCCAATATTAACGATATTTCTTGGTGAAAGAAGGAAAACCGAAATGGAGGCGTGCCCAGCATTATCGCGTGTCCAGCGTCATCGTAGCGAAAACTGAAAAACACGCTCAGAGCGCATATATTCATTGGTTCAGAGGAATTAAAATGGGGAATGCATCAGAGGTTGACGTCTCCATGCAGACAAAAGCTTTTTTGACTCTAAGACGACACATTTTGCGAGCAATGGCCCGATGTTTACCCAGTTTATATGAAATTGTACCAGAAACGAATGTGAATATGGTAAATAAAAACCGCAATAGTATTTACAGCAATATTATTCGTATAAATTATATGCAGACACATCAATAAGATGTCTAAGCTGCTTGATGACGCTGGACACGCAAATTGACCAAAATATATCTCGGTGCAGAATTAGAACCGGTACCCTAATTTACGGTCTTGATGTGTGAGGAACATGTTGCTCTTTCTATAAATGAAAACAATTGATACATAGTTTTCTAAGAAATTTTATGTTTACAAACAAAAGTGGTGACATGGTCATTCGCTGGTTACTGTTAAAACGTTAACGTTTTTATGACTAATTTACTTTATGTAGGAGCTCGCAGTTTGCATTTGGTAAAGAAGATATCAAAGCTAGCATATCAGTAGAATATAATTTGGGCGAACTTGATAAATATGTTTGGAGAAATATAAACATTCCACTTGGCGATGACGCTGGACACGCGATGACGCTGGACAGGTAGTTATGGGAAGGTATGTTCTTGCATGCAATGCTACTAATAACTGTAACAAATAGTCATTACATTTACATTACAAACTGTAATAATCGACATTGACCTTAGTAAATTTAATAAAAATTTAAAATATAAAAAAGCAAAAATTTCATTTGCATATAATATGGAATATCAGCTGCGGATCTACAATCAGAGATTCTAATTTGATCTTAACAACAAATGTCAGCGCTTGATCATCTTTTCGGAAGGCGAACTCTTCTACATATCCAGGAACCTTAGAATTGTTATCCAATCTCTTTGGCTATTTCAGCATTGACGACTTCCCGGGCTATGGTGCGATTAGCAATGTTAAACACTGAGGACTTGTGAAAGAACGAATCCGTCTCTGTTTCTCTTCTCATTCTCTGCGATAGCCGTTAATATCAAAGGTATGACCGATTAACCTTTCTAACAGTTGACGTGTCCTTGTACTAAACCGTCTCTGTTTCTCTCCACACTCTCAGCCATAGCCGATAAGGTCAAAGGTATGACCGACTAATCTTCCTAATTGTTGACGTGTCCTTGTACTGGATTCTTGCTTCACACGAGACACCGTTGTGGTTCTGCATGGTTTCGTTGACGTTTTCACTTGCTCGCATGGCAAGAACCCACAGCATGCGCTAAGTCTACGCCATTCATTTCCTCTTGTCCGACCTCCACCCATACGTCTTAAAATTTCTCATCAACACTTTCTCAGTAATTAGATTTATTGACAGACCTGCTCAAAAAGCGCAACTATCTATTCTATATTCTGCAGTCGACCGCATTGGGAGTCAGCTCTCTTTGGTCGGTGTTGGTGCATTGCCCACAAGAATTGTGTTCGGTGTCAGTTCTCACCAGCATGTGGTCATGTACCGCTCAGGACATATCGTTCCCGATAAGCATGCGGCTTGCAGTGTTTATGGCTTGACCTCGAGGAGGTCTTGCCTTTTTGAGCCTGTCATCAGGTGCCTGATGCTACCCAGGAAGCCTATTTCCATGTATAATACCTTGAGTCTGAGAAAGGGAACTTTATATAGTGCATTATCCAGTCCTGAGGACTGCTCAAAGCGCTGTACATTTTAATACCTGGCACACCTGTTCAATCGAACAACATCTCAACTTCGCTGGGAAGCATCCAGCCACTACGCAATTAATGCGCGAATACTATTCGTACACATATATCCACCACTGTCTATAACAAGGTAAGCATTAATACAGCTGAATGAACTGGAGCAACGTAGAGTGAACGAACTTGTCCAATATTCGACACCGCCGCACAGGATTCTAACCCGGGTACTCTCGATTGAGGGTCCGAAGCTATATCTACCACGCCACTGCAACATGCGCTCGATATCTGCCAATTTGCTTAAATCAAATAATAGTTAATGTCTCCCAGTATAAGGGCTGATTGAACGTGAATGTTGAAGTAGCATCGTATTGCATGACCTGTGATGACACAAACGTTATCGTAAAGAATATGCAGGGTGGACCACAATAATCAAGGTAAACTGTTTTAACATACTTTATTGCTTTCTTCATGTATTTTAATTTCTTTTAAAGTTAATAATTTTTTTTAATATACTTATTAGCATATATTATTGTTATATATACACTTGTTTGTTATATAAACTAATTAACTAGTTTGAGCTGACTGATGCTTACATACTAAATTTAATGCATTTTTAGTAAACTAATTAATTTGATTTTGGTGATGAGACCTAACTGATTGATTTTGATATGTATCTAATTTAACTAACTTATTTATTTAATTGAACATATCACCCAGTTAGCTTTAATGTACTAATGGTTATACAGTATTATTATGTTACTTTGGTTATATTTACGTTTAAATATAAGTGGCTTTGTAAAATACATATAAATATTATTATTATACTTTGACCTATTCGTTGACGCACACGTGAAAGGCAACGAGATCTGAAGTCTCCATTTACGACCTCGGCTCATGTAGCGCGATATCACTCCATTTCAATGACACCGGATAAAAAGACGGGTAAAATGTGAAGGTTTCGAATGTTAACGTGATTTAAAAAAAACAGTATCCATATATCACAAGGCGGTTGTGATGCGCTTGTTCGGTTTTCACTTTATGCAGGCTGTAATGTGATCATCCGATTTGAATGCGTTTGTCCACTCAACAAAAGGTTTATATCGAACGAATAAAGAAATTGAAGCTGACAAGCGAAATTTAATATATTTACGAGATCGTTAATAGTGCAGAGAAACTGGTCGTTTTGTGTATCGTAAACTCGTGTAATATAATATATATGAATTTCTATTTTTTAAATTTATAATTCGAGTTGAGCAGTCATATTGGTATCGCAGTATGTAGCGTAGTGTGTTTTGTTGTGCGTTTTTCGACCTGTGAATCCAGGCTACCAAAACCCTCTAACACAACTGCACCCTTTCCAGACTTCCAAATGCACCCCCGTCGTATTACAAAACGCTCCAACTGCACCCCATGTAGTTGCCAAAAAACTCCAACGACACCCATTTGAGACCTAGAGCGGGACAGTTTTCCCTCAAGTGGAATTCGTGTCTCAGCGGGGGTTGGGGGTGGGGGGGTGTGGGGGCTTGTATGCGCACATCTCACACACCCAGCCAATGGGCCTGGAGCCTGAACAGGGACAGTCTAATAGACTGACCAGTGCGGACGGTATGTAATAGTGGCAATTTTAAATAAGACAGGTAATGGAAACCAGTGCAGTTGTCTAAGTAAAGGCACTGATGGTGAGAAACGTGTGCCTGAATACAATACGTGCTAAATAGTTTGTATACTATGACGTTTAGCAAAGTCTCTTTAAGCAGTGTTATTTAGCAGTGAGTTGCACTAGTTAAGGCGACTACTAATACGTGCTACGATATCGTTTTACCTGTAGGTAAAGACATGTGATGCTGAATTTAACGGAGATCACGTTTGATTGAAACAGGATCTGCATACTTGAACAATATACTGGCGAAAGCCGAAGTCACTGTCAAAGACAACACCCATATTATAACGGTTTATGACAACGCTGCATCACAACAAGCAGTTTAAATGGCTGATTACCGTTTCTTTGTTGTTTCGTGCTACTAAAGAAATAAACATTTTAGGTTTGTTTTAATCTGGATTGAGCGTAATTTCACTTGGTGCAATCTGCAACAAGATGTAAGCGCGACGATCCTTTACAGTTCATAGCGATTCCTGCGCATCTGGTAGTGAAAATGATACATTAACCACATCATCCACAGACACACATCGCACAATGAAATTCATGTAAATAGGCTGATCAATGGCGGAGCAGTTGTCCAAGAGATAATTAATTATTGCACTGACTATTTCGAGAACTAATAATCCCGAAACAACTTGCACGCAAAGACAGGCAATGAACGAACAATAGAACCGCGGTCAGATCAGAACGATGGTCGTTTGTGATGCCGCCGAACGGCATAACGGAACCACATGCGAACGAAATACGATTCGCATGGAGGTTAGACCACAATAATTTTCAAAATTTGACTTTCTTCTTGGGTACCATTCTAATTAATCAGCATCAGTGTCGGATTTAGGACTGTGTGCCCCTGGACAGAGATTGGCACAGCCTCGGGAGGGGGACAATTGGGTATTTGTGGAGAGCCTCGATCAAGGTTTTTGTGAGCGTCGGGGTTGCAATTGGAGAGTCTCAATGTGGTTTTTTGGGCGAGTCTCAACTGAGAGTTGCAAATGGAGGTTTCAGATGAGCCTCACCCCCTCCCCTGAATATTCACGACGTTCCGATGCCAATGATATTATTGAAACAATAACTTCATACATTGATTAGGTGGATAGCGTAAACTGTCACTTCTCTCAATTAATCACCAAGCACCTTGTTGGCCTTGCGACTACCACAGCCACGAACAAGCTCGTCAGTCAAGGTCTATTTGTTTCACAATGTCATGTTCTATGTTCATTGCTGTGAGATAGTTGAGGAGTTCCTGGGTCATAGTAACTGTTGTTCGGAGCCTATTCTTGGTATTTCACAGTTTAGACAATGATCACTTACCGCTGCAGTTTGTGATCACGAGCACAAGTTACACACGCAGTGTTATTTATACACTAGGGAAGGAATCCTTAACACTCTTGTCAAATATGAATTTATATAGGATGTGTGTTCTGCCTATCGCCTTCATCTTTCTGCCTATCGCCTTCATCTTCTTTGAACATAATTTAGCGAACTGGATAAGCTCAACATCAAGGCGTTGATCCAGATCGTCTTTGTAGATGTTGACAAGCCTCGTCGCGGCATTCTGGATCTCTTCACGGACTGAGCTTTTAAGTTTACCCAAGAAACCAAATCGAGGACAGATTAGCTCATAAGCAGAGAACTGATGTTTCAGAGAGCTAATAATTTAAACAATAACTGATATGTAACGCTCAGCAAAAAATCTCTGCGAACGAAAACGTTCTGCTTCCGGCGTTCGACCATAATCTAATGGATTCAGCCGCACGCGTTCCGTCGACACTCACGTGTCTGCGCGTTTTCTGTTGAGCCATTTTCCTCTGCTCCCTGCCGCTCGTACTTAGTGAAACAACATAACCTTTTCAGTTACTTCCACTTGCCACTGCAACGTTCATATCTAGTTTGTGATACGGTAGCTCTTTATTTTGTTTAACTGACCCTGTTCCGAATATCTTGCCAGAAAACGGAGTATATATACCTGTCTCCAGGGTACACACGCCCATGTAAGATATTTGACTCGCAACGTACATTAGGCATTTCATAAGTAATTTTGACCAGCCCGTCTCTGATTTGAGGATAGCTCTGCACGAGCGGCTTTATTGACGTTAGCTCTGCAGCACGTTGTATTGACCCGTTTTGGTACCCAGACAGGGCTTAGTTGATTTGAGCTGATTTGTGGGGTGTCTTCCCGTTATAGCTAATTCCCGTTATAGCTAGTTTTATTCCCGTTATAGCTACTCGTTACGTTTGACAGTTGAACTAGTCCCGCTATAGCTACTTTTTTAATTCTCCATTTCAGGATGGGGCAGGGGGAGCATTAACTATTTCAGACAGAATTGAGACATTGTGACATCAGATAAACCAGTTATCCTCTGCAGTGCCTTCACTAGCTCTGTGTGTTAATACAGTTGGTAGACAGGCACCCATTGTCATACAAATGATGTGAATTCCAATGCCAATGCAGTTAGCAAGTTACTGTCAAGGCTTCTTTGGCTGGTGGTTAGCTGAACTGAAACACTGTCTCCATGATTTATTACGTGTTTAGTATCACAGAGAATAGTGCACCTGGATCTACGTATACAAGATGGACGTGATAGAATATGCAACAACCAAATACGGGAAGCCTTCTGCCTTGTACCGAGGCTACTGGGGCAAATGGGAACAAGTACTGGGTATGCACCAGACACGACGTCAAGTGCAAGTCCACGCTGACAACTGATGTGACTGGTGAGTTCGTCAAGTGGAATGGCGAGCATGACCACCCGCCAGACCTTGCACAATGTGAGGTGACGAAGGCCATTGCTTCCATGAGGAAACGTGTTCGAGATGAACCCCACATCCCAGTCCAGGAAATCTACAATGCTGAGGCAGCAAAGCTGACATCGCGTGGTTCGGACTTTGTTACAAACATTCCACGTTTCTATTTTGTAAAACATGGCCCTTACTATCAAAGGTATCTGCCTGTGCCAAACCTACCAACCCAACGAGAAGACATCATACTGGAAGGAGGCTATACGGAGACACTGGATGGCAAAGATTTCCTTGCATTTGACAGTCAACAGCAACGTAGAATAATAGGATTTGCCACATATGACAATCTTCGTCTGCTTTCTGAGTCGACTGACGAGCAAGGTGATGGCACATTTAAGACAGCGCCCAAGCTGTTCCACCACCTGTACAGCTTCCATGTCAGTCTCGGATCTGGAAACAACACGGAGGTAGTGCCTATGATGTATGCTATGCTTGCGGACAAACGCAAGGAAACATACAGAGACTTGTTCCAGAAGATCAATTTGAAATGTGAGGATATTGGACTGGAGTTCAACCCTCCCAAGCTGAGACTGGACTACGAGCCAGCTCCCATCAGTGTTGTCAGTGAGTTGTACCCTGGTTATCAACTGTCTGGATGCAACTTCCATTTCAATCAGTGTTCATGGAGGAAGCTACAAAATGTTGGTCTGTCTGTGCAGTATGCACATAAGGAGAGTGTTGTGCATGAAAGAGGAATTTCCACAACTAATAACATTTAATGATTACTTAGTGGATATGTGGCTAGATGATTCAAAGATCCCCATGGATATGTAGAATGTCCACACGGAAAGCGACAAATGAACCAATAACCATGTTGAGGGGTGGAACTCAAAGTTCATGAAGGTGGTGGGTAAACACCATCCCAACATCTTCCAGTTCGTGGAAACTGTGAAGACAGAGCAGGCAGCAACGGAACTCAAAGTTGCCTAACACGACGCTGCCATCCCGCCACCACAGAAGAAAAAGAAATACCGCATTGTGGAACAGCGCCTGGCTGTGTTCAAGCAAGAGTATGCACCGGGAGACAGGTCAGTGTTAAGCTTTCTGCATGCTGCTAGACATTTGTTGAAACTAGAGTGATCAACAGACACTTCTTGAAACTAGAATGATTAACAAAACACGTGATTGATGACTTTTGGATAAACGAAATAATGTACTCTGTAGAATTAATGTAGTTGTCTTAATAAAAACTGTTGTGCACGTGTGTTTTATGTTATATTTTTCATTTCAAATAACCGATAGTTAAATTTATGACTTTCCGGTGAATTTGTCGTACATGCATAGAGTAGGATACATTTTATGCATAAATCTCAATGCAATCTGAAATAGTTAATGATCCCCCTTGCTGCCCCCTCCTGAATTGTATAATTAAAGAAGTAGCTATAACGGGACTAGTTTGACTGCCAAACTTAACGAGTAGCTATAACTTGGAAACAAAACTGTAGCTATAACGGGAAGTAGTTATAACGGGAAGTGGCTATAACGGGCCTAGACCGATTAGTGGGGGCCCCTGGCAACTTTTCCCCTGCCCTACCCCAAATCCGGCGCTGATCAACGTTGTAATTTCATCACTGTTACCTTGTCACTTGAAGTTGTACAAACATAGGCTAAATATTGAAATGAAAATCCGCCTCATAAACTTATTACCAAACGGAAAGTAGGTAAAGTGGGCTGACTTTGTCGTGTGGTTACTCTAACGTATAGTGTTGACAACATAATATTATTTGACCAAATACCGTCGCAGCCTTATATGCTTGAGTATCCGATGATAACATGGCGTTCACGTAGAGTAAATGAAAGCGGTTGCTTTGGCATTTTGGCCTACGTTTGTGACGTCATTTCTGCTAACCGCCCGCATACACGTTTGCATGTATGTATGTATGTATGTATGTATGTATGCATGTATGTATGCATGCATGTATGTATGTATGTATGTATGTATGTATGTATGTATGTATGTATGTATGTATGGACGTACGTATGTATGTTCCTAACGACAACATACGCTGACCAGATATGTATATGGCGCCGCGCTAGGCAGACCGATGTTTTTAAGCAGATCAAGGTATTATATACTCGACTTCACGACCAATATTGCCGTGAATGATATCACAAATAAACGGCAAACCTACTGCCACTACTGCCAACATTAACAGCAGCAATTGTAACGACGTTCAACGTTCACATAAAAGGTTTTTTAATGGCACGATATGCGAAAATTATTGCTTTTGATTGAAATCAGTAGGGATGTCACATTTAATATGCAGCAGAAATGGTTGTGAAGACAGATGGTTTGGCATATTCAGATTGATTCACTTGAAAGTGTTCAGCTGCCTCGGTGGCACATTAGCTTTCATACAGGAGACTATTCAGTTGCAGTTTCCTTGGAAACGGTCTTCCGTTTGATTGACATTAACAGTAACGAACACTATAGTGGATGTGCATCAGTGCAAGCGAGGAGAGACGTTCTTGGCCCATACTGGCCCACATGAAGGCTTTCGCATTCACATGACGTTACGGGGATTGTACAGTATTGTATTGGGCAGTCGTTTGGCTCTTCGCCGCGATAGCCCTTGGTGGTGTAGCATTTTGTCCCGACGAGGGTGTCGGAGATCTTTGTCCATTTGTTGAACGGACCGTTGACTAGGGCACCCTTGCTTGCTGTGTCTTTGACGAATAAGGCACAGGGTAACAAAACACTCCATCTAACTTTGAACTCTATACCAGCCATGGGCATTTATGAAGCAACGATCTTTGACAGGATCGGTTACATATGTTTATCGAGTTGAGGGAAAATTGAAGACGGATGAAGGCGTGAAATGATGCCGGACAAGACTGAGTGTCTGCTCAGGTGTTAAACCGTCAGTGATCTTGTTCACCTCATCAGGTGTCATGTTTGTGTGGATGATACTGCCTAGGTCATCATATAACAGGTGGGGTGGAGCTTCCTCGTGGTCATGGGGTAAATCGGCATCATGGTATCACCAGCTGAAATGGGAAAGAATTACTGAAACATAGGACAAATACATGTGATAAACAGCAGACTTACAGCGCCAATTGCGCCATTGGATAACGCAATAAGCCAATAGCAACCGTGTCACGCATGAAACCAACAACCTGAACATTTCTACTATACAAATACTTGTTAAATGGTGAATCGCCGGAAATATCCAACAATTATTTTAAACTAAAATTGGAAATGTTGGAATTGCTATTAAGATATATGACATGTAGGAAACGACGAGCACCCTGCAAACTGTGTTCACTAGTTATTGCTTTGTCTTCTGACATATTGGACGTTTGTTCCTCCTGAACCATACCGATGCCTGCTTCATGGCTGGTATCTGGTCTTGGTTCCTTCACTGCGACTTCTGCAACACAAAACAAATCATCTAAATACAGTTGGCACGTAGACGTTAGCTTGTAGATAATTGTAAAATGAAAAAACTTAAAACTGAAGAGGATCGGTAATTATTTATAATATTACTTTTTGGCGATGTTATGGTGCATATACCTTTGACGTTTTCTCCGTCCCGCAGACATTTCCTTTGAGTAACTGGTTCATCGTCCACAGTCACACTGATTTCTGCCGCATTGCCACAGCTGCTACTTTTAGCAACTGGTTCATCATCCACAGTCACACTGATTTCTGCCGCATTGCCACAGCTGCTACTTTTAGCAACTGGTTCATCATCCACAGTCACACTGATTTTTGCCGCATTGCCACAGCTGCTACTTTTAGCAACTGGTTCATCATCCACAGTCACACTGATTTTTGCCGCATTGCCACAGCTGCTACTTTTAGCAACTGGTTCATCGTCCACAGTCACACTGATTTCTGCCGCATTGCCACAGCTGCTACTTTTAGCAACTGGTTCATCGTCCACAGTCACACTGATTTCTGCCGCATTGCCACAGCTGCTACTTTTAGCAACTGGTTCATCGTCCACAGTCACACTGATTTCTGCCGCATTGCCACAGCTGCTACTTTTAGCAACTGGTTCATCGTCCACAGTCACACTGATTTCTGCCGCATTGCCACAGCTGCTACTTTTAGCAACTGGTTCATCATCCACAGTCACACTGATTTCTGCCGCATTGCCACAGCTGCTACTTTTAGCAACTGGTTCATCGTCCACAGTCACACTGATTTCTGCCGCATTGCCACAGCTGCTACTTTTAGCAACTGGTTCATCATCCACAGTCACACTGATTTCTGCTGCATTGCCACAGCTGCTACTTTAAGCAACTGGTTCATCGTCCACAGTCACACTGATTTCTGCCGCATTGCCACAGCTGCTACTTTTAGCAACTGGTTCATCATCCACAGTCACACTGATTTCTGCCGCATTGCCACAGCTGCTACTTTTAGCAACTGGTTCATCATCCACAGTCACACTGATTTTTGCCGCATTGCCACAGCTGCTACTTTTAGCAACTGGTTCATCGTCCACAGTCACACTGATTTCTGCCGCATTGCCACAGCTGCTACTTTTAGCAACTGGTTCATCGTCCACAGTCACACTGATTTCTGCCGCATTGCCACAGCTGCTACTTTTAGCAACTGGTTCATCGTCCACAGTCACACTGATTTCTGCCGCATTGCCACAGCTGCTACTTTTAGCAACTGGTTCATCGTCCACAGTCACACTGATTTCTGCCGCATTGCCACAGCTGCTACTTTTAGCAACTGGTTCATCATCCACAGTCACACTGATTTCTGCCGCATTGCCACAGCTGCTACTTTTAGCAACTGGTTCATCGTCCACAGTCACACTGATTTCTGCCGCATTGCCACAGCTGCTACTTTTAGCAACTGGTTCATCATCCACAGTCACACTGATTTCTGCTGCATTGCCACAGCTGCTACTTTAAGCAACTGGTTCATCGTCCACAGTCACACTGATTTCTGCCACATTGCCACAGCTGCTACTTTTAGCAACTGGTTCATCGTCCACAGTCACACTGATTTCTGCCGCATTGCCACAGCTGCTACTTTTAGCAACTGGTTCATCATCCACAGTCACATTGATTTCTGCTGCATTACCACAGCTGCTACTTTTAGCAACTGGTTCATCATCCACAGTCACACTGGTTTCTGCCGCATTGCCACAGCTGCTACTTTTAGCAACTGGTTCATCATCCACAGTCACACTGATTTCTGCTGCATTACCACAGCTGCTACTTTTAGCAACTGGTTCATCATCCACAGTCACACTGATTTCTGCTGCATTACCACAGCTGCTACTTTTAGCAACTGGTTCATCGTCCACAGTCACACTGATTTCTGCTGCATTACCACAGCTGCTACTTTTAGCAACTGGTTCATCATCCACAGTCACACTGATTTCTGCCGCATTGCCACAGCTGCTACTTTTAGCAACTGGTTCATCGTCCACAGTCACACTGATTTCTGCTGCATTGCCACAGCTGCTACTTTTAGCAACTGGTTCATCGTCCACAGTCACACTGATATCTGCTGCATTGCCACAGCTGCTACTTTTAGCAACTGGTTCATCATCCATAGTCACACTGATTTCTGCTGCATTGCCACAGCTGCTACTTTTAGCAACTGGTTCATCATCCACAGTCACACTGATTTCTGCTGCATTGCCACAGCTGCTACTTTTAGCAACTGGTTCATCGTCCACAGTCACACTGAGTTCTGCTGCATTGTCACAGCTGCTACTTTTAGCAACTGGTTCATCATCCACAGTCACACTGATTTCTGCCGCATTGCCACAGCTGCTACTTTTAGCAACTGGTTCATCATCCACAGTCACACTGGTTTCTGCCGTATTACCACAGCTGCTACTTTTAGCAACTGGTTCATCATCCACAGTCACACTGATTTCTGCTGCATTACCACAGCTGCTACTTTTAGCAACTGGTTCATCATCCACAGTCACACTGATTTCTGCCGCATTGCCACAGCTGCTACTTTTAGCAACTGGTTCATCGTCCACAGTCACACTGATTTCTGCTGCATTGCCACAGCTGCTACTTTTAGCAACTGGTTCATCATCCACAGTCACACTGATATCTGCTACTTTTAGCAACTGGTTCATCATCCACAGTCACACTGATTTCTGCTGCATTGCCACAGCTGCTACTTTTAGCAACTGGTTCATCGTCCACAGTCACACTGATATCTGCTACTTTTAGCAACTGGTTCATCATCCACAGTCACACTGATTTCTGCTGCATTGCCACAGCTGCTACTTTTAGCAACTGGTTCATCATCCACAGTCACACTGATTTCTGCCGCATTGCCACAGCTGCTACTTTTAGCAACTGGTTCATCGTCCACAGTCACACTGATATCTGCTACTTTTAGCAACTGGTTCATCATCCACAGTCACACTGATTTCTGCTGCATTGCCACAGCTGCTACTTTTAGCAACTGGTTCATCGTCCACAGTCACACTGATATCTGCTACTTTTAGCAACTGGTTCATCATCCACAGTCACACTGATTTCTGCCGCATTGCCACAGCTGCTACTTTTAGCAACTGGTTCATCATCCACAGTCACACTGATTTCTGCCGCATTGCCACAGCTGCTACTTTTAGCAACTGGTTCATCATCCACAGTCACACTGATTTCTGCCGCATTGCCACAGCTGCTACTTTAAGCAACTGGTTCATCGTCCACAGTCACACTTATATCTGCTGCATTGTCACAGCTGCTACTTTTAGCAACTGGTTCATCATCCACAGTCACACTGATTTCTGCTGCATTGTCACAGCTGCTACTTTTAGCAACTGGTTCATCGTCCACAGTCACACTGATTTCTGCTGCATTGTCACAGCTGCTACTTTTAGCAACTGGTTCATCATCCACAGTCACACTGATTTCTGCTGCATCGCCACAGCTGCTACTTGGCCTAGCTTCTTCCATCCTGAAATATCAGTACGTTGATATCAATTAATAAACTAGTACGGTACGCGTGATCAATGTTGGCACTAAACAAATGATCTGCTAACAGTCCTGAGGTTTCCAATTACTATTTTTGAAAGAGGAACATCTTCCGTAAATATTTTATATAGAAATCTGTATAGTTTTATTATAAACGTATGTTCGATGCATGCATACTACTGTATAGCCTTAATAAAACTATCAGTATTCGCACCCAAATAGCATTGAGCTATAGCCTATACAAATGAGGACATGTATGCCATTGAAATGTTTATTATAAATTACACTGTGTGCAACCCATTTCAAAGAGGACCGAATAAGTGTTAGGCTCGATTATCCAGACGCCGTGAGTTGGCAACATTGGGTCCTCACTACGGCCTGAATTAGTAATCCTGCCAATGTCACTAGTAGGGGACTTTACCCCAGATTCGGGTAGATACGATGATTGGCTCTCAGGCCAACTATGAAATAACAAATTAAATAAGGATCCACTTTTATCAGATAATACTATCTAAATAACTACTATTCAACATTAATCTTATATTGAAACATGTCACACAAAAATAAACCGACATTAAACTTTTTTCAAAGTTTAGTGCCGTTTAATCACATGCATATTCACTATGTGGCAGCTCTCATGACGGTCAACAAGGGGGCAGTCAAAACGCGACTCTGAGCCAGACTATCTTCCTGGCGAAGTCACGCAGCCAGGCGAGAATCGGTTAAACGAAACTAAATAAGTGTCCGCGGACATCAACCGTCAAATCATTATGCAATAAAACACTAATTACTTCAAGACAATGCGTACCTGGTGAAAAAGGAGTCAATTCGTTTACCATATTTCTTGCCTTTCATTTTTTTCAAAAATGGCGCGGACGTTGTCTTTTCCCAAGATGGCAGAACGATCGCATCATCTGGGGAAGAGCCATCCTTTGGGGGAGCGGAGCGCTTTTTGGCGTTCGGACATTTGGATCCTCGGGGATTTTTAGGAACAGGTTCATAAGATTATGAAGTTAGTTCGAACACCCCTCCTCTTATTTGCAGGTTTGGTTTATGAGATTTCACCTTAAGATTTCAGCTTAAGATAATTAATGATAGCTATATAGCTGGTTCAGCTGAAAAACGGGGGTGTGGATGAGGGTTTCGAGCGGGTTCGCTTTCGGAGCGCGTAGTCCGAACCCCCCCAAAAGGCTACCATATTTGCACGTTTTAATTCTGACATTCTAAACAAATTTCACAGAACAGCTATAAGTAATTATTGATTGCTATGCTACTAGTTTAGCGGCAAACAGAGGTCCTAAGAAGAGTTCGAGCGGGGTTTCGTTTTCGGAGCGGGTTCGTGAAAATAAGATTTGTTCGAATCCCCCTCCAAAAAGTAATCGTATCTGCTGCTTTTAATTCTGTGCCAATGTCATCGAAGAGCTAAAAGTAATTACTGATTGCTTTGCAGCTGGTTTAGCGGGAAAACGGAGGTGGGTATGAGGGTTCCGACCGGGGGAGGGTCGTTTTCGGAGGTGGTTCGTAAAAGTGGATTAATCCGAACCCCCCCCAAAAAAAAAACGTGTATCATATTTACAAGTTTTAATTCTGTGCAAATTTCACTGAACAGCTAAAAGTAATTATCAATTCCTGTGCAGCTTGTTTAGCGGGAAAATGTTTTTAAAGGGAGGTTCGTAAAAAGGGGGTTCGTCCTTCCTGGTTACTGGCCTGTATGTCTAAGTGACGTTGTTATTATATAACTTCACTGAATAAACCCGCGAATGAACTCAGTCCGCGCCGACCAGCTCCACGCATCTTAAATTACCCGTAAGTCATTTCGACGCGCGCGAACTTTTAAACTGGTTTGGTTTTGTGTCGCGGTCAAGGAAAGAAACATTATAGTGAACAGATCTGGCTAGTGGTCGTATCCATGCCACGATACAAAAGGTAGGAATGTTTTCAAACAATGTTGTGTGTTGTTTTATAACAATTTGACCTTCAGTAATAGTTACCGGTGTTATGTGTTTCCGTTTCTCGTTATTAAATCCTTACTTTAGTTCCGCCCGGGTGTTGGTCTGAAATCAGATCTCGCCATCAAGAAGGACCGTTAATTGTATGTATAATCACTATTAAAATTATCCTTATCTTGACACTTCAACTACATTGAAGATGCGGAACGAATCATGCATGGTGGCAGCGAGCGGAAATCTGAACCGAACTGATCTGAACCACGCAGACTAAAACTAAGTACTCTAGAGAACCAAGAACAATAACTCAACTCCTCAAAAACCTCCAGTGGGACACCCTCCAAACAAAAACGAAAATAAAAAAGCACATTATATAAGGTGGAACATAACCTGCCAATGCCGACACTTGATGAAGTACTACCCGAGCTGTCGCAAGTCAGAATCATCACCACCATGGACCTGAAATTCGGGTAGGCCATACTGGCATGTGAAACTCGATGAAGAATCATCGAAATTGACAATGTTCACGACACCGTATGGTAGATACAAATGGTTGCGCTTACCATTCGGTACCAATGTCTCCGCCGATGTATTTGCAAATATACTGTATGACTGTGTTCGTGACTTACCAGGCTTAATCTGCGTAGCTGATGATCTGGTGATTTACGGCGCAGGCGACACTGACGAAGAAGCCACCATAGGTCACGATGTCAAGCTAGCAAGACTGCTGCAACGATGCCTCGACATCGGCATACGCCTCAACGCCAGCAAGATGAAACTCAGACAGCACTATGTGACGTTTCTTGGCCATGTCATAACGCAAGAAGGCCTAACACCTGACCCGGCGAAGGTAGAGGCCATAAAAGACATGCCAAGTCCTGCAGATGTCGCAGGCGTGCAACGCCTGAACGGATTCGTGAACTACCTCGCAAGATTCCTGCCAAGTTTTTCCGATGTGATGGGACCAGTACAACAGATCAGAAAGGATGTCCCGTCGAACTGGTCGATGGCGCAAGAAAGAGCTCTAGGTGAAATGAAGAAATTAGTGAGCGAAGCACCAGTACTCCGCTTCTACGATCGTATCAAAGAGCTTACCGTGCAGTGCGATGCCAGCCAGCCAGGGCTAGGTGCAACCCTCCTCCAAGAAGGGCAACCAGTGGCATTTGCCAGCAGAGCACTCACAGACACCAAGACAAGGTATGCTCAGATCGAAAAAGAGATGCTTGCTCTGGTGTGGAGCATGGAGCAATCCAACCACGTATGGGAGACATGTGAACGTGATTTCTGATCACAAACCGCTAGAGTGCATACTATAGAAGGCTCTAGCCAAAGCACCAAAACGCCTGCAAGGCATGATGACGCGTCTCTTGAAGTACGATGTCGACCCGATCTACGTACCAGGAAAAAACCTCCTCTTGGCAGACTCTTTATCCCGTGCACACAGACCGACCACATACCTAATCGCCGTCGACTATTACAGTAACTTTTGGAAAGTCGACTTCCTCCCAAACATAGAAGCCGTGTCTGTCATCAGAAAATTCAAGAACCACTTTGCAACATATGGCATTCCGGACCTCAATACGCTTGCCAGGAATTTGTAAATTCTGCAAGTCGTGGGACATAGTCCACGTAACAAGCAGCCCCGGCAACAGCGAGACAAACGGAAAGGCGGAGTCAGCGGTTAAAACGATCAAGCAAATCATGCGAAAGTGCAAGGACTCCGGCAGTAATCGTTTTCTCGTTGTGTTTGTTCACCGGAACACTCTATCGCAAGGATGGCTGTCCAACCCGACAAAGCGTTTGATGAGCAGAAGAACTAAGACATTGATACCTACTGCATCAGCGTTGCTCAGGCCAGAGGTCGTAGACGCAAAGCGAACTAAACGTGACATCAAACGTGGTCAGATCTAACACGCAACCTATTTCAACCGAAGTGCCACAGTCAAGCGAGTTCTAGACGAAGGCGACACTGTCCGACTACAACCTTTTAAACTGGACAGAAAGGACTGGTCGAATGGTACCACCATCAAACGTCTTGATGAAAGATCGTACGTCGTAAACACACCAACAGATGTTGTGAGACGCAACCGACTACACCTGAAAGAAACACGGGAACGAACTATGTATTTGCGAGCAAGCAACGTACCCGATGCCGAAAGACCACTAATGATCCTTTATCTTGTTACTTCAACTGAATTGAAGATGCGGAACGAATCAACCGGGTCGTGGTTCGACCCACACCACAATCCGTCGCGTTGAATCTCGCCAGATCTAGCCGCTGATCTCTGTGTATGACTAACGAGAATTGAGCGTGACTTCCCTAGGCAATTACGTAACGTGCATCAACATATGTTTTTCATTGGTTATAACCGCTAGCACGGTAAATGCTGTTACCAAACGTTTTGCACGGCGCTGTGTTTTCGTACGGAAACTAAGTATTTAACTAAAACCGACTTTTCTGACAATTTACTTGCATAACATGAGACAAATAAGTGATAAGGAGTTACTATATGGATATCTTTCGCAAACTTTTCTTCAGATTTTTATGAAAACGGCATGTCTATATTATTGACACGATCGGCGACAAGACCATGTTAACAGTAACGAAATAAAGCCGTTCTCGATGCCTCAAATATCGCTCAACGTGCAGTTACGTGCGCAACGTACTCTATTAAAAAGATTGCATAAAACGTTATTTAATAAGCCTAATGTATAAAGGAAGATCACTGTCACGTATACTAGACCTAGTTGCTGCACAATATACATGGGTAAGTTCACGAGTTGGCAAACCGGTGTGTGACATATCCTTGTGAAAAATTCAAATTGACATTTTCATTGTTTCTTTCCTGTTATAATGGTGTAGAAACATGTATAATTTAATTAATTAGACACAAGGAGATAATGACGCAAATATACCTATTTATTTTCAACATGCAAATGAATTACCAGCACATCGGTTGTGGGTGTAACATGGACACCAATTGAAGGCAAATTCTCATACTAACATGTTGTTAGTTGACCATAAAAAGCATGAAAATATCCCAGACTGAGATACTTAAACAATATTACGATCATGTACTTATTATGTGGTATTAGTATACTAGTGTGCATAATCTTGTGATGAAAGTACATGTGTAAGAAACTAATGCTGTGTTCAAATCACCTCGTGTATAAGTATCGTGAATACGACTTCGTAACCCCTACTTGACCCAGTTGCATAAATTTACAAGTGGTAAACTCGAGTAGCTCGTGAACTTTCCAGTTTGCCAAGTCGTGTTTGCGATATAAACGAGCCCATTGGAACGCTGCATAATAACACATGTAACAGGCCTACTAATACAAGGAATAAGCATAATAACACATGTAACAGGCCTACTAATAAAAGGATTAAGCATAATAACACATGTAACAGGCCTACTAATACAAGGAATAAGCATAATAACACATATAACAGGCCTACTAATACAAGGATTAAGCATAATAACACATGTAACAAGCCTACTAATACAAGGATTAAGCATAATAACACTTGTAACAGGACTACTAATACAAGGATTAAGCATAATAACACTTGTAACAGGCCTACTAATACAAGGATTAAGCATAATAACACATGTAACAAGCCTAATAATACAAGGATTAAGCATAATAACACATGTAACATGCCTACTAATACAAGGATTAAGCATAATAACACTTGTAACATGCCTACTAATACAAGGATTAAGCATAATAACACATGTAACAAGCCTACTGATACAAGGATTAAGCATAATAACACTTGTAACAGGACTACTGATACAAGGATTAAGCATAATAACACATGTAGCAGGCCTACTAATACAAGGATTAAGCATAATTACACATGTAACAGGCCTACTAATACAAGGATTAAGCATAATAACACGTGTAACAGGCCTACTAATACAAGGTTTAAATTTACCTTATATGAAAAAAAATGGTGCAGGGGCATTACAGTACGCATAGGTTGTTGGTGTAAAAAAGGCAAACATGCAACAACATTTTGCACCATGGTCACATCAGCTACAACTAATCCTAAAAGTATAATTATCTATCTTAGCTAGTACAAATTACAAAGTCCCAATAGCAATGTTTGCTATATTTATACGAATTATGGGTGAACAGACTTTAACTCTGTTGTCATGTACTTTGCCAGGATAAATCTGCAGTTCCGTGATGGTGTCAATAATGGCAATAAAAATGTCCTTGTTCTGTACACATTTGTGTTACAAATGAGTATGACACGCTCCATGTCTTCTTTTGGAGAAAGCAAACAGTTTTTGTTCATTTAGTAATTGCGGCAGAGCAACAACGGAGAAAGTAGTTGCCGGTGTAACAAAGAGGCAAACGTGTTACACCCACAACCCAATAATAAGCAATACGTCTAAACTAAAATTGCCGGCCAGGTTATATAACCTGTTGACAACAATCTGTTGAAGCAGTGCACCCTCACTAACTTGGGCTTCAAGACAAAATATATCGAGAAACTGGGTTGTGGGTGTAACACATATCAACGGTGTCCATTATCATAGATGAAGAAGGCAGAAACAACAGGTGGTCATATTTCCTACAGTGACCAGGTTGCTAGCCACCCACAATGTCAGCATTCATAAATATAAATGTTCACTTAGACATCTTCCAAATTAATATGATACAATGTATGTCTATTAATGATACATATTAGCTTGACAGATGACACAATGTTGCAGCTGCAAGCTGTGATGCATGGTTGTGGGTGTAACATCTATTTATGGACACGATATATACCTAATCTCCCTATGACCTGCTTGGTACATTTCAAATGCAAATGTGTTAAATTCACTGCTGATGTAACAAAGGATATATGATGCCCTTTCCATATGATAAGTGTAAAGCAAGTGGCATCCTAAAATATGGATATATATATATATATATATGCGGTTGTGGGTGTGAACAATGTAGACACCGTAGGTTACACCCACAATCACAAGTCTGCAGCCCCCTATCAGTGTTACACTTGGTATCCCATCAATTGATTTGTTGGATCCCGGTAACACACATTTTGAACTTTACCTGGATGCATCTAATAAAATGCATGACATTTCCTTCACAGATTAGCAGTAAAACAAATTTACCCTGTTTCCATGTCACAAATTAGGCTTGCAAAATCATCCTTCTGCAACGAGACATGTGCACTTACAAATAAATGGTTGCTACATCACGTTTTAGGCTACTTTTATTATGTATTCATTTGGTTATTTGATCTACTTGGGTATTATTGTGGATTGCATGTGTGGTTAATGTATTATGAAAATATTATATAATAAAAATGTGTGATCATATATGGTCATTCAACATTTGCACCTGTGTTAATGAGTATTAATTATTTATTTTGTATAACATTTGACAACCTGTAGAATATTTCCTATAGAATGTTCTATAGAATATTCTATGTAGGATATATTTTTTATAGAATATATCCTGCAGGATATATTTCCTATATAATATTTCCTACAGGTATGTTCTGTAGAATATTCTATAGAAAATACAAAAACCCTATATTATATTCTATAGAATGTTTTCCATAAAAAGTCTACCGGGTATTTTCTATAGAATATTCTATAGAAAGCGTAAACAGGCCTCCGTTGTTAGGCCTGTGTAGTTGTTATGCACTCTTGATCGGTTGTTATTCCTGGTCATGGGTGACGTAGTGAAAGCATTCACTGAGTAGGCATGCAGCAGGGAGGAAGACTGGGAGACCGTGAGACCGAGAGACCGAGAGACCGAGAGACCGAGAGACCGAGAGACCGTGAGACCGTGAGACCGAGAGACCGAGAGACCGAGAGACCGAGAGACCGTGAGACCGAGAGACCGAGAGACCGAGAGACCGAGAGACCGTGAGACCGAGAGACCGAGAGACCTGGAGATAGAGAGATAGAGAGACAGAGAAACAAAGAGTCAGAGAGACAGAGACCGCGAAAGATGCGATCTGAAAAGCTATTCGTCGAGCTGTACCAACTTAAATGTATTGTGGATGGGAATCACAATAAATCCGCGAAACCACACTGCTCATCTAGCATTGGCAGTGAACTCAGGCCTTCCAGACACGTTGTCGTGTTTCCCATATATCGTACGACTGAGAAGGTGTTACTCAAATTACTCATCCAGTAGCGTCGTTTGGTTTTGGCCAAGGTCCCTGCGTTTTCTGCTGTTCCTGCGTTTTGGGTTACGTGATTAAGGTGATTATTATTAGCTTTCGTAATTGCCACAGGGCTTAATACGAGTCCGTGCGGCTCATGTGCATTGTCGGTTGCCGGATGTTGTGGTATTCATTTGTGTGGCCCAATATGTATCAGCACAAATAAGGAAAGACTCCCTGCTAGTTGCTATGGTGGAACGTACCAGATTCACATATGCACGCGCGCACACATGCACGCACGCACACACACACACACACACACACACACACACACACACACACACACACACGCACGCACGCAATGAAGAGTATTTCCAAGCGTTGGCCAACATGGGTTTGATAGGCAGGTGTTTTAACAACTATAACCAGTGTTAATCGTTTTGGACAAGCCTCCGCGTCATGAGCAAGATGTCAGCCTTCGGGTTATTGGGGCATTATAGTCGTCCAACAATGAGACCCGAGCATACCAATAGTATGTTGATTGTAGGTGCAAATTGTTAGTTTGTGTTAACTCGTTTAGGTGCATAACACCAAGTCTTTTGTTTTCTATCATTGTGTTGAGGACATGAGCGGAGGCTGACGAGTGCAAGGGCACAGTTTGCTGTGGTCGTAATCAGGCTGATGTGTTCATTCTATGTAAGGTCTTTGGTGATACAAGCTTTCAACGTGAATAGTACAATACGATGGCGAGTTTACCATGCTAGTCATCTATGGTGAAAACATAAGAGAACCTCTATAACTAAGTTGTATGTTGCGCATAACGAGACTTTTCGCATATGTCATGAACCTAAATTGTGTAGTGCTTACACCATGTTTGTTCGTAGACAATTGCCAATGTGCCAAATGTTAATTCGTATGGCCTAAACATGTGTATAATTTAATTGTAAGAATTGAATGCTCTGATAATGTAGTTATTAGAGATATAGTAAACTATGATATAAAAATTTACGTCCAATATGGATATATTGGTACAACATGATAATGACACACAACAGTGTGTTTATTTGATTAGAAAATCATAATGTGCATGCATGTATAATTATGTATTGTATGTGTGTATAGGAAGCACAATGACGCTTTTCTTTCTCTTTCTCTTTGGAATGTCATATTCTGTAGTAAACTGATTAATTATTTAATTAATATTCGTTCATTCATTCATTCATTCATTCACTTACTCATTCTTCCATTAATTACTTAATTACTTAATTCATCATCCATCCACCCACCCAACTATCCATCCATCCATCCATCAATCCATCAATCCACTCATCCATTCATTGTTGTTGTTGGTTGTGTTTCAGCCGTCGTGCTACGGACTCGGTCGGCCATGCCATCCTCTCGCCCCGGCGCTCACCAACTGCGTCGGCGCGTGCAAGGTCGGTCTCACGGTGAAGAAGTGCAAACGGCTGCGACAACTCGGATTCCGCTGCATCCAAGTGTCTCATTAGTCTCCCGTCTGTGCCCGGATGCAACAGGCATAGGTCACACTGTGCAGATCACAAGTCACGTGTACCAAGCAGCGACGAATCAAGACCAAAAAAACCGGCCATATAGAAGTGGTACCTCAACAGTTTTCTAGATGAAGGACATCATATATATATATATATATATATATATATATATATATATATATATATATATATATATAAATAATGTTGTTGAACTGAACTTAACATAACATGAAAACGACACCGCACAAATCATACATGTTATTTGTTCTCGTTCATGTTTGTAACTTATGATTAATACTAATAAACGACATCACATTAAACTTAATTTGCCTAATAGTCAAGTGTGTCTCTCGTAGCTGAACTAACCTTGATGAATAACATCAACTACTGATACATTTGCCGGAAGGTGTTAGCGAATTGACTATTTAATTACGACTACGACTTAGAGTTTTTCTTGTCTTTTTTATACATTTTTTCCTGAATTTAATTGAAAAACCTTTATTGTCCATAGAATGGCTTATATAGTATGGAAATTTTTCCTTTGGGCTCACACTGTTTTAGGACATATACAAATATAAACATTATATACACATTAGATATGTTTGGAAGTACAGTACATTAAGTTTCAATCTCCTCATGGATATATGCACATACACACAATTATACTGAACATTGCATTTATGTGAAAGCGAAAACAAACAAAACTCAGTTTCCAAGAGATGCTTAGGAACATGCAGCGGTCTCTTGTTTTGGTGTCTAACTCGTGCAGGAAGTAGAGTCACTTCACCTTTGTATAAACAATACAATGAAACCGGGAAAACTGGACAAGGTTTGAGCTGATGAATGTTTGTGATATATTAAGGAAATTTGCTGATATGATGCAGCGGAGAGCAACAACAGAAAAAGCAATGTCACATTGCAAGATCTAAACCTCATCCCCATACAAGGGAACACCAGAGGAGGAACAACGACACAGGGAATGGTTGGCAAGAGAGCCAAAATCGTTGTATTTGCAAATGCATTAACCCGCATGTTATGTAAAATGTTATCGCGGTTTCATGAATGGATGGCGCATCACCTTAGCAATATGGGCAAAAGTGTCATTATTTGGATACGATATCCGAGCTCCGTGTAACGTAAACAAGGTGGAATGGGTTGATGATGCGTCCAATTCGAAATATATGACGCGCATTCATGATACTGTGTTCGTGTAGACTAACATTATGAAAATAAGAGTTTTAGTGCCTACATCGTTGTCTACATAAAGCAAGTCCAAATGCGTATTAGTTGTTTCCAGCGCTCGGCAACGTTCTATTAACAGACTAGTCTGCATTATTTTAGTTACAATGTAATGGTCTTATGAGGTCTCATTCAGCTAGTCAGCCTTTTTCAGGATAAAACAAACCGACCGTTATATGCTGGCACTGAGGGTAGTCACTGCCGGGATGTTTGTTGTCCTCGGTGGTTCTTTTGCGTAGTATTAATTACTATTAAAAACCATGCTATGATTATAATATGACATGAAAATCTATCCAGCTTTATAAAACTGGGTTAGATGTCATGTAGGCGTTACACGTGCTCGTTTGGCATCCAATTCATGCGATAAATAGCTCAGATCAAGTTCCCTCTATTCTTGCCATTTGGTGTTATCCGATCACCTCGAACGGCATACACCTTTCATAAACGATCGGTGCATCAAACCGCATTACAAATTGACAGCTTCGTGATTTTCGATTTAATACGAGCGCAACAATAGGCCTGATGTCAAAACTCAATCCTGAATTCACCATCAATGGTCGACGTATCTCTGTTGGCAGGCAGACGTAAAACGTGACATGTCACGTCGTACATAGTGTGCCACGTGTGCGGGGGGACTATTTTCTAGACAATATTAGTGTGTTGTTGCTTCATACAACAACCTTATATTATGACATTCTGTCATTCCTATTGTGTTTAAGCTATTATCTGGAACGTCGTCAATGTATTAGATCAACTCACTTATATGGTGCGCATTAATTTTATTGTAATTAACTCGAGCTCGTTTGTTGCTTATGCATACAAAGATGTGCAGAACAATGCAAAACGCTGTCTCGTCCACACTTCGCGTAATTTACGAAGCCTTGCTCTATACTTACTATATTAAGACAGAATATTCGTAGATAACTGAAATAAACGTCAGAAAAATTTCTGTAGCTTATTTGCTGACTAGAGCCTCACGTTACGCAACAAAGCGTAACATGACAGCGATACTTCGCGCCATAACGTTGAAGCGTATAAAGCGTTAGTAAATTACTAAATTACCTTTACCAAATTATTAAAATGTATGTCAATTGTTTACTTATGTACACATGTAATGCCAGTTACATGTATGATTTACATAAAACTGAGATATGTAAATATTTATCAGAAACGTGACGCCATTCATTTCGCTCCTTCAAGTTCAAACCCTGCTTCTATGGCAGTTTTACTCGACACTTAGGCCTCACGCCCAGTCCGTCAAATGCCACAGTGTTAATAAGCTAAGCAAACTATTTTGTAAACTATTGGGGCATATTAAATAAAATTAAAATACTATATCGACTGAATTTAATTATGCACAATTTAGGAAATTATTTCAAATGCATGCCACACACACACACACACACACACACACACACACACACACACACACACACACACACACACACACACACACACACACACACACACACACACACACACACACACACACACACACACACACACACACACACACACACACACACACACACACACACACACACACACACACACACACACACACACACACACACACACACACACACACACACACACACACACACACACAAACACACACACACACACACACTCACGCACGCACTCACACACACACACACACACACACACACACACACACACACACACACACACACACACACACACACACACACACACACACACACACACACACAAACACACACACACACACTCACGCACGCATTCACACACACACACACACACACACACACACACACACACACACACACACACACACACACACACACACACACACACACACACACACACACACACACACACACACATACACACACACACACACACTGGCGATCATAATGCACAACGTTGCCAATGTCACATGGAGTCTGAGCATACCCAAGGTCGGGGAATTTTGCGTTTTCTCTTAAATTAATGACCGCTGATATTAGTATGTCTTCTAAAAGTGGAGAATTCATGACAAAACTTGCAAAATGGTGTGCGTGCAGGGTGTACGCGCCGTGCAAGCAGGGTACCGAATCCTCAATAATTTACAAATCATGCAATTGTAACTTTTCTAACTGACGGCTTTATTAGTAACGACACCGGAAAGGTGGTATGCAAACTGCGGTCTACAAACCGGCCAAATGTGTCATACAGGTTTTGTGGAAATGTGACATCGAGACCAGCAGCCCGCCGTGTGTGTGAGTTTATCTTGGGTTAGCCATGCTATGCGAGAGGGCGCCAAGTCAGTCGTGAAACGCGTGATTTAACTGAACTAGTGTCGTCACTGTTCAACACTAGTAGAAATGTTACCACGGATACTCTGTTTTACCAGTGTTGGACTAGCACCTGGACGTCTCCAACAGAGAGTTATGCGTATTGTAACATAATGTTGTGTCGTATTGTAACTTGTAACATTATGGAATTGTGTGATTTGGGGCTTTTATGGTGAATGTATGTACAATCCAACTGAAAAGTTGCAAATAATAATAAATTTACCTCTTATTCTTATTCTAGAATAACGCCGTAGGCAAGACAAACGAAACAACAAACCCAGTTTGTCTGTCAGAATTGAGACGAAAAAGAATCCTCGCCGTGAGGTCGTCTCCTCTATTTAGTTTTGTAACCTATTTAGATTCTGTTTATGCAAACATTACCTGGAGTTCCAAAGAAGTAAAACAGTGATGTGTCACCATCGTGACAACGACGTGCTTGCTGATATTAATGGAACAAACAAACTGGATATACTCTTACACTACAACATCACATAGGGCGGTGTTGAAAAGTGCTGTGCCACTTCTAAAATCACAGCATTGCCTACCTGTTCGATATTGCATTATTTTCAAAATCTGTATAATTATCTAACAAGCCCTACCATCCAAACAAGCTGCATACCTACATTCAATGCTCACTCTAGCAAAAAGGCCCAGACAGCTTCGGTCGGCAGATTGTAATCTAGTTGTGTTTGTTCCCATAGTTAAGACGAACGCTTGAACTCGAACATTCTCGCTTGCTGCATCAACTTCGTGGAACTTACTCCCTATCAGTTTTATGTCAGTAAGAAATATAGTTTAATTTCGCCGTCATGTAAAAATCTATCTTTTTAATACTGCATATCATCCTTAGCTTCTTAATAATTCCATCCATCTGTTGACGACTTTTGCTCTGTATATGACAACGAGAATCCTTAATTAATTGGTTTTGTTGCGCACAAAGCTCGGCTTTTCCGAGGATGTTCGCATTACAGAAGTCATTCCATTAGTATTATTATTATCATTATATTGATTAAAAACATGGTTCAACAGGCTAATGATATGCAATTACTAGCGCAAGATACATTACAATGTTTTTCAATTGGGAAACGTTGTGCAATTGCTATGGAAAATACGTGACAATTTTCTTCCACATGATTTGGTAAAGATGTTCAATTGCCTGCGCAAGATATGTGACAATTTTCGTTAACAGGATGTAGTAGCGATGTATAACAAGATACTTGACCATTTGTTTTAATTTTTCAAAAGTACTGAAGTTGGTACAGTCGCTTCTTTCATCGTTTGGAAGATCATATTCCCAGAGATCAAACGAAAGCAAATCTAGGTAAATTAGAGCGTTACAAATATACAATACTAACGAGTTGATCAGTCACATATAGCATGTAGAGATCACGTTTGTTGAACCGACACCACTACAGAAATAGAAAAAAGAAAACGCAAAGGTAAGTTATATCTTATGTAGTGCTGTATCCAGTCCTTATGAGTGCACAAAGCAATTTACGGTTATTCTTCGCTAAACCTGTTCAATCGTACACGCAGCCATGATCCATCACCTTACCTGAGACGGTTGTTTAATACAAACTCGTTCTTGTTCCAATGCCATGCCGGTGTAGGCAAACATGTTAACCCAACAACACCACGCAACACGACTACCTCACAACTACCATACGCTCCATAGAACACAAAGTTGACATTTTTACAACTACACTGGTTGGCTCCATCCTAGACTCCGCTAACAAGTGACCTCCCTACACCAACATGTGTGTATATAACAGCCAAAACCGCTGTCATATCTATCCATGAAACCCGACCCACGAAACTTTCTAGCGACGCTCCCACTTCAAATGGGGATATTCCCAACGCAATATGTCAACATATAGAAAAAGACAGCATGACTCCGATGACATGAAGTGATAGATGGTTGCCGCTGATGCCCCCTACATCCACGCATACGCGAAGCAAGAACATTGTAGACACGAGACAACATTTGCACGAAACCTAATCACAACATTCGGCGCTGAACCGTCACACATACAACGTACACAGCGATTTCCGAAAGGGCAAGCGATGCAACGACCTCCACTCATGAAAATCACAATCCTGAACCAAGCCACCAGAGACGAAATTCTCATAGAGACAAATCACCCCCGAGAAGACGCCAATTTCAACACAGTGTACGTCAGACCTTCCTTGTGACAAGAGACTGAGAACACCGCGACATTCTGTATTAGGAGGCATCCCACGAAACCTTTGACCACGACAAATTAATTAGCTAAATGGGGTTACATTCCAGAAACTAGAACTTTGAGTTACGTTACATGATACATGACCCTGAACACAACGTAGAACGTGTAGAGGAAGACTACCATGTGCTACAGCCAGTCGACATATCCATGCTGGTAAGCTGCTATCGGTGATCAACACCCAGCAGCGACATCCGCCAACCATAGAATTCTTTCATTGATTCCATAAATGAAAATGCTCTAACCCAGCATGTAAATTTCCCAATCCGCGACAACAACACGTTAGATATTGTACTGTCTAGCGACCCCTTGACTGTGTGGCACATGTTGCAGCAACTGAACTGATAATTTTCGCTCTCTAGATAATGCTAAATATCATGTGGTACTAGTTTTCTCTCTCAACATATCTTTTGCATTACCCTGGCCAACACATATGCAACATCATTACATCTTTAGACATACGAATATATTTTCTCTAAAAGATCAACGATCTGGTATAAATTGGTGAACTCTCGATAGACACAATCACGACCTTCCTGGACACCTTCTTTTCTATATGTTCTCAGTGCGTGTCTGTTTCAAACGGTTATAAAAGAAAATCCACAACTATCCCTAACATATTATCAAACTGCGTTCAAGATGTGAACGCCTATCGACATGTAAACATCTACCCAATGCTGGCCGTACACTGTACAACGTTTGTTGCGAATTGCGTGTTTGATCAACAAATGTTGACCCGACGTGCAATGTCCGATGGTTCACAACTCAACAAAACTCGAGTTACGTGTTGATTTGACCATGCACAACAGCTGTTGAACCGATTCGAAACTTGAATCGCAGCAATAAACGTTGCGTAATGTACGATGGTGTCAGACGAGACGTCGCGCAGAGTCGCGCAGTGTACGATGGTCAACAGAAATCTTCCGATGCTAAGGGCCAGTGACAGTATAGCATTTTCAACCGATACTGACTGCATAAATTTTGTATTTCGACGACTGTTGGTAGGCAGTATCTTGTCCAAAATGACAGTCAAACTAGTGGGGCAGCACCCATTGAACGTTTGCAAATGCATCTTATTCCTTCAAGCGCAGTCGCTCCACAAGGTGATTAAACGCGCAATGCGCGTCATGTTCACGAATGTAGTCTTTCAACCACATTCATTCAATTTTCGACGTCCTTCTGCGACGTTGCCGAATCAAAATCAGAGCTGCCAGGCACAGCAGTTGTTTCCGATATTCAAATACATTTCTATTTGCCGATTTTTATTATTTAGAGCCATAACAAATAAAAATGACCGGAATATACTACACCTTGACTTAAGCATCCCAGAACAATGGAGCGATAAGTAGTTGTCAAAATTCCATCCTGATAAATGTCTACACATGGAAATTTGACAAAATATGCTCTTGTCACCACAGATAAACAAAAAGATTTAGGAGTAATTATTGATTCAAAACTTTCACTTGACGAACACATCAACCAAGTGGATAATAATGCTACCATAACGACACAAATAATCAGAACTTTCCAATTCTTAGATACACACACTTTCTTGCCACTATGTAAACTATGGTTAGATCCCACTTAGATTATGCAATAACAGTATGGTATCCATACAAGACGAAACATAAAATAGCCATAGAAAATGTCCAGAGAAGAGCCACAAAAGAATTACCTGGTATGATCGAGAGACTGAGAGACTTAAATTACTTACATGTACTGAAATACATAAATTACTTAAGTTACCCACATTAGCATATCGAAGATTAAGAGGAGACATGATTGAAGTATATAAAATAATGCATAATCTATATAATAAAAAATCCGCACCAACCCCCCTTAAATGAGAAGATGTGGCATTACTACCCGGTAACAGAGGACACTCCCTCAAACTATTCAACCAAAGAACAAAACTAAACATAAGAAAAATGCATTCCGCTTAGAGTGGCTGAAACGTAGAATACTTTAACTGATTCGGTATTAAAAGCTAGATCAATAAATTCTTTTAAAAACCGTCTAGACAAATTCTGGCCAACCTAGGAGATGAAGCCCCACTAACATTAACTACTGGAACCAGTAACCACAATCTTTTAATAGTAGATCCCGAAGTCGAAGAAGAAGATCTGATCATTGAGGAACCGAGTGGATCTTGCGATCAGAACAGTCCTAAGGTAGTCCTAAAGTAAGGTATATTCTGACGTACGCGCCATTTTAATTTTACTATTCACCCCCCCCCCCCCCATTCATTATACGATAGACACCACAGTACAAGACCAGACGGCGCGCGTAAATGCAGTTCCACAACGTAACGCTACGATCGCTTCGGTGCGCACACTAGTTGTGACAACGTTTGTTGTGCAGTGTACTAGTCCATCGGTCAATGTAAAAAAAGAAATCTTTGTATACAATCTTGCAAATGCATTTAAATTCGTCTAAATAATATTTATGACATAAAAAAACATGTTGCCATTTTTTTAAATTTGGTCTCGAAGTGATTTCGGAGCAAAAGTATGAAATAAAATTTAGTTGAGGTAAATTTTGTTCTTTAATTTTTTGGGTAGCCAGACTGTTGGCAAATGCATTTAAATGCATTTCAATTCATCTAAATTATTTTGTAAAGTACAAAAACAAATATTGTCAATTTTTTCTTAAGGTATGTTGTGCCCTCAGAGTCCAAATATAGTTCAATATTTAATTATGTTAAAAAACAACATAGATTGTTAAAACATTTAATAATACAAAATATTTCAATTAATAGTTCGGGCAATCTCGAGTAGCGGGCGCCGCGCCACGCTACCACGCTGTGGGGAAGACCCTGAATTATACTAACATCTGATATTTTATGCTCTTAGGTAACATACTAGGCTGTCACATAATTATTGCATTTGTTTCGTTTGTTGCATATGAATTCGTCCTAGCTACGACTTCATTGCTGCTACAAGTTCTGATAGCCGAACTGTGTCAAGCTGAACATCTGCACCTTCACGGAGAACAAAAACGAAGATGGCCACCTCTGCAGCATTAGGCGAACTACATACAAAGAAACAAACAATTTACTTCCTCTGCCTTTAGATGACAAGGAGAACAGTGGGTGAACACTACAAACAAAGGGAGAGAGCTGGAGTCAGTGACATATCCAAAACGTGAAAGCTATGAGAGATTCTTTGACTACACCAGTCAAAGAGACGAATATATGAATCCTAGCTGACTTCATTCATTTGCATCAACGGCTGCATGGTTTGTCAGCGGAGATCTTGGAACGAAACCATCCAGTATGGCACAGGACATGCTACAGTGAGGTGACAAAGGGCACACTGACAGAAACAAAAATCGCTACGACACAGCACTGTATGCGAAGAGTTCAAGCGTGTTATCATACAAGAAGGAAGGGGGTCGACCCTTGACAAGTAATTCCACTAAACGTGATAGCAGCGAATCTGCTGAGTCAATGAAAAGATCACTCTCACTCTCACACGACAGTCCGTTCAACCGAGAGCTTTGTTTCTACTGCCACAAACAAACAAACACGAAAAGAAACATGCCAGATCTGGTTCAAACCAAGAGAAGGTTCACCTCTGCAGAATTTTAGACATTGGAAAATTAATCCAAAAAATTGTAGATGCCAGTCACAAAAACCAATGGAAACTGAATATGGCAGACATCCTTGTGGAGGGAGATTTCCTGTCCAGGGACATCACGTACCACACAAGTTGCCACAAAATGCACAAGCAGCAGGGACAGCCAGTCAGACGAAGACACTGTGACGTATATATTTCGGCGGAGATCGAGTTCTTTGCTGAATTAAAAGAGGATTTGGACCAAGGAGACATCATCACAGTGACCGAGGTGGCTGCACTACACAGCAATATGATGCACGATTATGGAATTCACAACAAGAAAATTACTTCGCAGGTCCTCTAGGAGAAAATCCAACAGAACATCACACAGTTCACAATCACTGATGCAAGAGATAGGAAGCCATCAGTCCTACATTTCAATGAAGCTGGTCGCACTGCTATAGACCAGGCAACAGAGGTGAGAGACACCAAAGGAGAGAAGATAATTAGGCAAGCTGGTCCTTTAATGATTCACTGGTCGGGTACAGTGAATCAGGTGTACCAGATGAACTGATCATCTTCACAAGATGGGTCTAGCAAGGAGCAAAAGCGGCAACAACCGAGACACGAAACCAAACAGTTGTACAACTCGTGTCTCATCCTGTCTCAATCAATAGACAGGCCTGCAAGACACACAGACAAGTGACACTCATCCCCGTGTCATCAGATTCAACGTTTCACAGTATGTTTGAAAGTCCCTATGCTGTTGGACTGTCACAGTACTTGCTGCACTGGCTGGGCTTGGAGAAGGAGCAGAACCGTCCGCTGAAGTGGTCAAGGGCTGTGAAGAGTTCTTGTGCGTACCTTTCTGTCGTAGACGAAGGACTTCAGTTGGCCCTTCTTCAAACTACTTAAGCTTGAACAAGGAGTGGACAAACTCCCACCTACCCATGGTGCATGGTTGGAGCATGTGAGGCGAGTACATGTACAGGCGAGTGTTTGATCACAGGACGTGGTCCTAGACCCAGTAATCCCCAACCCTCTGGATCTTGGATGGCAGCGGCAAGATGGTCGATCGGTGCCAGTGCTGAGCAAGGAAGCACCAGCTCCAACTGCAGTTTTTCAGCTGACGCGGTGCAGCTATGCATCCACAGAAAGGATATTCTCGGGTAGGTGCTCTTGCAGACACCACAATCTTGTTTGCATCGAGCTCTGCCACTGCGCGGGAGATGAGGAGAGATGTCACTCACAACCCACAACCCACAGGAATTGGACAAGATGAGGAAGAGGAGTGATGTAAAGAGCAAGGAGTCATGTGTACAGTTATGTGGCTTGAACTGGGGAACGTTGTTTCAAAATAGTAGTGACTGATGTTTGACTGATGTTTGCACAATTCTTAATGTGACACTTTTTTCATTGAAAATTCAAATGCTAATTTTTCTCCATGTGTACTGGTAGTAAATAAGTATACATTAATAGCATTTAAATGCAGCATATTCACACACAGGGACTCATGACTCTATGGAAACAGACTCTCATTGTGGATTAGATCATCCTGATCACTTTAAAGGACCACATGGTAGGCTTACAAAAGAAACTGAATTTCTTATAAAATATTATCGTTTTTTTTCCCACCATTGTATATTTTTATAGTTTATGCCAAAAATCACCTTGGGACCACACAGAAAAACATTTTTTTCTGATCAGTGATGTTTTTAGATGGAACTAACACAGTTGCCAAGATTCTATATGAAAAATAGCTTTTTTTACATTGACCGACGTACTATACGATCATCAGTTGATTAGAGTTGTGCAGTTTACGATGTCCCTATCGCGCAACCCTGACACAACAAATTGCTGCTAATTGATCAAACACGCAACTCGCAACAAACGTTGTACAGTGTACGGCCATCACACCGGTGTGTACATATGGCAGGCCGCATGCTAGCCGTCTAGCAATTCACAAGGGAGCGAACGATCCTGCAATCATGCGACAGTTCTGCCTTACAAATACGTCAACTATCGGCAAATGTTCAGTTATCTAATGTCAAGCTGTATCCAGAGCTTGTGCGTAAATTTATGTGTAAGCTGCTAAATAAGTTCAGCCGTAGTCCGAATGGCATACCTTCCGCTTTACTTAAATGTCTGTCGTATGAACTGTGTACTCCAATGTAGATTATTTTCAAAATGTCACTCGGCAACAGTATGTAGTTACCACCCGCTTAGCATACCATCAGCTATGTTCCGTTTGTTTGAACGATTATTGGCTGCAAACATAAATTACCATCTGTATCAAAATAATTTAATCACAGATGTTCAATACGGTTTTGTCCAAGGGCGATTCACAGAGCTGCAGCTATTAAATTGCGATAGCCTGTCGGTTAAGGCTATATATACTCAAAACGGATCGTTGACATTATACGTTGACTTTTCCGAAGCGTTATTACGGTGCCTCATCCTAAATTATTACACAAATGACTCAAGTATGGAATAAGCGGTTACAGTTTACAATTTTTTTAACAACCGCAAACATTGAGTTAAAATACGTGAACCATGTCCTGGCTGTTGTCTGCCGCGCTGAACAGCAAACTGGTATTCGCATCAGAATCCGATATTGTACAGTGTATTTAATCATTATCATCATCATTATCATCATCACCGCCGTCGTCGTCGCTCTCACCATCATCATCTTCCTCATCATCATTACCGTCCTCCTCCGCATCATCGTCGTCCTCCTCCTCATAACCATCATCGGCCGACCCTTTCCACTCCGATTCGTTCCTCGTCTCCCAGATGATGTCTGTTTCACGTAGCGATTTGCCCAGATATCTCGGACGTCCACTGCTGCCTGAGAAGCCTTCTCATTTTCCCAAAATGCCCAACATCATCGTTTCAAATAGGACTAATAAAAATACTCGAAAACATCAAACCGCGGAAGGCCACAGGACCGGATGACATTCCAGCCAATTTTCTGAAGAACTCTCACAGCTGCTCACATTCATCACACAGCAGTCATTTCCCACCAGAACTGTACCAAATGATTGGCGGGATGTTCGGGTGACACCCATTTTAAAGAAGAGCCCACGGAATCAACCAGTAAACTATCGCCCGGTATCACGCACGTCCATATGTTGCAAGGTAGCCGAGCACATCGTAATCTCACAGACAATGAACCACCTGGACAAACATCTCATCCTGGTTGATTTTCAACATGGTTTCAGTCGCAGACGATGCTGATTATGTCACATGATTTTGCTAGCTCATTAAACAGACACACCAAACCTGTGTGGTCATTCTTAATTTATCCAAGGCTTTTCAACGTGTGCCACACCATAATCAGGATTTTATACCAAATGTACTATACCCAGTCCTGGCCTTGAACTCGGAACTCTGACACGCAAGGCAGATATGCTAACTACAACAATATTTAACAAGATTTAACAAGATTTAACAAGATTACCACACACAGAATTAACTCTAGATGGCAAGTGGACAAGGAAGCCTTTTGGCTTATCGAGAGTCCAACCCTTTTTATCTACGTGTATCCCGACCTTATAAGGCATGTGTCGATTTGATTTATTTTTTAAACATATTCACGCTACTAGCACCCACACAATAAGCAGATAATCTGTTCCGTTCAGTTACAGTCCTTTGTGAAAATAATGATTTTCTTATATCTAATCTACACTGCTCCTTTACTAATGTAACTTCATGTCTTCTAGTCCTTGTATCTTTCTTAACTGGGAAATAATATTTATATCAGTATTTTCATAACCATTCAATATTTTTGACACTTCTAATTGATCTCCTCTCAATCTCCTGGTCTCTAGTGTTGTTAAACCACTTTCTTTTAGGCGTATTCGGAACTACGATCCCTCAGTTTTTGTATCATTTTAGTCGCACTCCTCTGTACTCTTTCTAGCATATCTATGTCCTTCTTGCGATATGACCTCCACGCTTGTATACAATATTTTAAATGAGGCCTAACTATTGTTTTGTACAGCGGTATTATTAGTTCTTTTTCCTTATACGCTATATTTCGCCTAATGAATCCAAGGATTTGATTTCTCTCTGAAGCTGCAATTCCGCACAGCTCTGAAACCTTCACATCAGCACTAATGTTTAACCGTAAGTCCTTTTCTTTTACATTAGTGCTTAGTACAGAACCTCCCATTGTATACTGTACATCTTCTTTCCCATGTCCCGTGTGGAGGCCTTTACATTTCCGAAAATTGAACAACATTTGTCACTTTTAAGACCATCTTAAATACCTATAATGAGCGACACGTGGACCGTGCTCCAGCACCACGTCAAAAAGCAATACCAATTTTATATACCTTGTCTACAAACGCCGCTGAAGATCGGTTGGTAGGAAAACATTCCAGAACTGAGGTAATTACCCAGGTAAGCATTCCCCAAGCATGCACGCCATGCTGGAGCAATCACAGCCGAAGTGGGCTTGACACGTGACCAGAATCCCAGACACACTGCCAGAGAGAAGAGCTGAAGAATGGGACACGTTTTTTTGTGGAATCAAGAAGAAACACTAAATACAGCTCTCAGGAGTGTTAATACTGCATTCTGAGTCGTGGGAGATGTTTGTTTAGGACCGTTCAGCGTGACACAAGTCTAGAGGCGGATTAAGGGGTACTAAGGCTTCGTTTGGATTGTGAAGCTCCACACCGAAAGCCTAGCCCATTGCCAAGGTGGACATTTTAATGCATCTTTAAACGACGATATATTTTGGAAATCTAACATTTATTTTTCCGAATTTAGTTACGTCTAAGCAAGCACGTACAACCTTTTCATATTGTTGCCGTTATGATAGCGTTACTTCATCATACAACCTCCAAACTGTTTATTAATTACAAGTCACACGTAATTAATTAATTAATCGCCTTACAATTAAATCACATTATTATGCATTAACAAGTATAGCTCTTCGTCAGCTTTATCAACAGGTACAACCATATTGGGCAGGAGTTGGCGAAGAATCTACTCGACTTCCTAGAAGAGAAGGTTCTTGCAGATTGCAGAGATTAGTTTTATGACAATGCAAATAACATCTTATAAGTTCCATGCAGCTACTCCTAGAACAGTGGAAATGAGAAATTTAAAAAAAATTTGACGAAGACGACTTTTGTAATGAATTTGCCATGTGTGACTGGAGTTCTGTTGAGCAGTTTGGGGACGTGGATGAGGCTTACAAGAGATTTAAGGATCTCTTTACACATGTATGTGACAAACACTGCCCATTTGTCACTAGACGAGTCACGAAATCCTTTCTTCCGTGGTTAACTGAGGAAATTAAAGATGATATTAAAATGAAACATTAGTTTGAAAAAAGCACATTCTAAAGGGTTATAAATATTTTGGTAAATGTATAGGTAGTTCAGGAATGTCGTTTCAAATTCTCTCAAGACTGCAAAGCGGGACTACTTCACTGGTCTAATCCTGGAAAATAAGAAGAAACCACAATTAATGTGGAAATGCCTAAAAGAACTCCTGCCAGGAAAATCCAAGTCCAGCCGCAAAGGTGTACTTGTTGAAGGTCAAATAATGACTGATCCCAAATGCATTCAACAAGTATTTTACATCCGTTGGTTAAGAATTGGCAAGTAGGTTCCACCAGCTGCTTCATTCACTCCACCTAAATCACCCGAAATACCTGCTTTTACTTTCCCTACTGTCACACTTGATTTTTATTGAACAACAATTAAAGAATATGCCCGAAAATAAAT
>OZ023217.1:13067675-13160175 GCA_963995525.1 Escarpia spicata
CCTCTCTCTCTCTCCCTCTCTCTCTCTCCCCTCTCTCTCTCTCTCTCTCTCTCTCTCTCTCTCTCTCTCTCTCTCTCTCTCTCTCTCTCTCTCTCTCTCTCTCTCTCTCTGAAATCTGGCAAGTTTATCATAGAATGGAAACATGCATAGGTGCGACCACTTTACAAATCAGATCCATCAATGGAAACTAACAACTACAGACCGATCTCAATTCTACCCATTTTGTCTAAACTAATCGAACGTTTTGTTCATAGTTCTTGTACAGATTATTTGAAAGAACATAAACTTCTCACGAATACCCAATCAGGTCTTAGAAGATTGACTCCACTGTAACTTCACTGCTAAATGTTACAAATCGATGGTTAAAATACATCGATAAAGGACTTGTAACGGGAGTAGCGTTCATTGATCTCTGGAAGGCCTTTGACACCGAGGACACTGATATTCTGCTGGCCAAACTTAAATGATTTGGGGTTACACATTGAACATAACTGGTTCTGGAGCTTCCTCATTGGTAGATCACAGTCAGTTTAACCCTAACCCTAACCCTACCTCACTGGCAGATCACAGTCAGTTTCTGTGGATGGCCATCTGTCTGATCCTTTGCCTCTCAATATTGGGGTGCCCCAATGGTGAATCTTGGGCCCCGTGTTGTTTCTGGTATACCTAAATGATTTGCCTACAGTCACCGAATCCTGCAAATCCAAAGAAGACACTGAAATAGATTCAGCTGCAAAACCAGGGTGTTCGGCAAAATTATAATCCAATATCAACAGTGATTTATGCAAAGCCAAACAGTATTTCGATATTAACAAACTTAGTATTAATGTACAGAAATGTCAATTTATGTTAATTGGCACTCATCAGTCCATTGCCAAGATGGCTGATGTTAGAATTCATATCAACAATGAACCACTTAAACATCGGTAGCCAAATAGCTTGGTATGTATATCGACTCAAACCTAAAATGGGACGACCACATTGATAGCATGATTCCTAAAATGTCATCCAAAATAGGAATCGTAACCATACTTCGATTATGGAGATGTAATCTATGATTCAGCCTCAACAGCAACCAAAACTAGATTACAGAAACTATAGACCTGCAGAGCTGCTAGACTCATATCTGTTTCTATTCCTAGGCAAAATAAAAACGCTATGTTTAAAACACTAGGCTGGTTACCACTACAGCAAAAACGGGATTTTGATAAATGTGTTCTTATGTACAATTGTGTAAATGGTCTAGCACCACAATATTTGTGTGATATGTTTACATCAAATAGTCATTCCTACACTACCAAAAATGCCTCTCAGCCGAAACCACCCAAAGCCAGAACTGCCTACCTTCAACGCAGTTTCAATGTGTCAGGTTTGAAATTATGGAATAAACTACCAATTGAAATTCAAAACAGCCATTCTGTTCCAACCTTCAAGAAGACCCTGCGCAAATATCTGAGTGCTACACCACCATTTTAAATGTACTTTGTTTTTTTCTATTTCATGTATGTCATGACTACTTTTATCTTTTTTATTTACATTTTATGCATTACCTTTATTATTATTATTTATTTATTTATTGTAATCTCTTTTAACTTGTATCCTTTGTACATATATCAACACGTGTTGTACGATTGATGTAAATGGTGTATGAATGGCTCGGCCATCGAAAATAGTGAAAACTAAGTATATCACCGAGTGGAAATAAAATTGTCAATCAATCAATCAATCAATCAATCAATCAATCAATCAATCAATCAATCAATCAATCAATCAATCAATCAATCAATCAATCAATGAGCGGCAAGTACAACTAGATGCAAGACAAAATCCGCGAAATCAATCCGCCAGCTCTGTCCATTGCTTGCTGTGCACACTATTTGAATCTGATTGGTCAGTGGGTTGTAGAATGGTATCAAACGGAAATGGCGTTCTTCAATTTCATTCAGTTTCTTTACGTGTTTTTCTCAGCATCTAGACATCGGGCATCCTGTTAGTCGTCAAAATGCTGAAAAACTCGAGGTCGTCTGTGCCTGATGATGATGCAGTTTCTGTGTTAGTAAAAGGTTGCTCCACCATTTCCTCCCTTCTCGATGACATCAGTGGCGATGATTCATAGCAGTCAAAGACTCGATCAGAGGCACAATGGGAAGAAGACAGGGAAACTCGAAACGGTAACCGGTGTTATAGCCGAACACAGGATTCTTGAACGAATGAATTCCACCAGAATTCAATGTTAGAAATTAACAACGGTGTACGTAGCTAAGCTATTGTCACTATCAGTTTTCATTTCAACACTGCGATCGCAGTTTGACATCTTTGAGCGCCATGTTCAAGAACTAACTGAGGTTGACGATTTCCAGAAGACGAACAACCCACTATAATGACTGCCACACAGACCACAGACGGCATTGATTTAAATGCTCGTGACATTTTCAAAGTCGCACAATTTGTCGTGGTTTTGTCCAATGCACATGTTTTGCCCTTTGAATTGTGCCCCGGGGAGCTCGTGGTCCTGGAATAAATGTTGGCCTCCCTTGAGTTGGGCACCAGGAACTCTGGGCCTTGAAATTATTTATCTCACTTCAGTGGGGCTCCCGAAAGCTCGGGGCCCTAGTTGTCCCTATGGTAATACGCCACTGCACAAGTCCAAGGGCCAGGAGGGTTTTATTTAGGTTTTATTTGACAAAAGGTCGGAGGGTGGTTTCAATTATAGAATTGCGGAAGCCGAATATACAATTCTTACGAAATTTTCCTTGTATAATTTTTCTAAATTTGTCCTGAAATCATATCTCAGTTGTTTTGAATCGCGGCGTATGACAAGAAAAACCCACAACCACAAAACATGTATACAAATGATGCTGACATACGGAAATACACTACATGTATTCGAATACCATGCGTAATCTCACTTAGTTGATTTGACATCGATGAACCGATCAATCATATTTTAACTCGAGCGTAGGTATTAACAAACTCGTGAAACCTGACACATTCTTTGTCCATTATAAGTCCCAGAGTCCGGAATGTTTTATATATTTTATTTGTCAAGGATCTGAGGATTGTCTTATAGTGCATACATCATAGATTACAAAATGTTTATTCCATGCGGGAACATTGTCAGAAGGTTCATCGGCTTTGAAGTGCTCTTGAATCACATTTCAGTTATGTCGAAATATATTAATCGAGGACAACGAACAACCACCACTGAAGTAGGTACGTTATGGATACTGAAATATATCAATTCTTTAGAACTGCTAGAGTAAGTTATTCCTAGTCATATGTGCTGGCAAAAAAACAATAATAATGGCAAGATAACCAGAAGAAAACGTGGAAACACACAGTATAGCTGATTTGCGAAAACCTTGATGTTGAAGTGGCAGACATTATATTCTTAACGAACAATAGACACATATGATAATAATAATAAACTTTATTTATACACCATCAAATCATAGACAAATGCCCCGTTCACGGGTGTTTACAAAATCGGCATATATCTAAGAAACATAAACTCACATTTAAGAGAAATAAATCAGAAAAATAAAGTTAGCAGGCAAAATCCTAGTATCTGTAAGTAAACCTATGTATAGTAAAATTACGGGTAAAAGCAATGATAAAGCAAACGATTAGCAAAAGTGCTGAACAGCTAAACATACTGGATTTATAAAAAAAAAAAAATTCATTAAGAACAGAAACGCCTTCAATAATTTTCCAAACTGCCTAGTGTACTCTACTGTGCGTAGTGATGCAATAATAATAATAATATTAAACTTCTATAGCGCCTATATCCCTAGGAATCTGAGCTCAGAGGCGCAACATATAAGAATCGTTAGGCAAAATCGTGAACAAGAGTCACCAACAGAACAAGCGACCGCCGAAAGTTCGGGTGAAAATGCGATTTTAAATAAATAAGTCTTGATTTTATTTACGAAAAGTAGCTGTAGTTTCAGATAATTTTAAAGTAATAGGGAGTTGATTCCAGATTTTGGGTGCACATACAGAGGGTGCACATACAGAGGGTGCACGTGTGCCAATGTTACGCTTGGTTTTATGCTCCGGCCCCAGTTGACCAATGTTGAATGACGGAATGACAGATGACGCTGTATGCGAACATATCATAAATGCGCAAGAGGAAATGCTCGTCAAACGTCAACTCGTCATTTATATTTATAATTTAATAAACCAAGCTCAGAGGCGCATCAATACAAAAGGGTTAGTTAGTATCAAAATTGATAAGCCATATTAAAGTCGTCAACAGATGGGTGTTTGGTATGAACACGTCCGGTTTATTTGTGTAAATGTTCATTTGAATAAGGAACTTTTACGAACCACGTGTGTTGTTCTAATATCCTGGAACTAATCAATTAATTGTCTTGACTGAAGTGACGGGTATACGACAATTTTACCAAATATACATATTATATACACAACAGAAACCACGATAATACTGCTAAGTTCTGTGTGATGCATGCCACTTTAGTTCACATATTCATGTTGTTTTGCTGGGCCTGTCAGACCAATGAGACTGATCTATCTGTTTCTACCTTGGGTCAAATGTGTCGCGACTTCATTGATGGGAACAGGTTTAATTACGTTGTAGCCTGGTTTGTTTAGGCCAGTTTTTGGCCGATTCATTACTTGCCGGATAAAAGCATGATAATTTGACCATATCTGTAAAATTTGAAAGATCGGCTTGGAAGGCTTTGTCTGAAGTTCCTGTGGTGACAGAGGCATTTGTAACCATTGAGAGGCCACCGTTTGCCGAGTTAAAGGTGGCTAGAATAAAGAGAAAAGTAAAGAACAAAAGTTGATGAAGAAGCTCATCATCGCAATGCATAAGTCAAGTGCAACAACGTCTGGTAACGCAAGACGAGAACCTCTCACGAAGAAAAACTAACTGCGCCTCGATCGTCTGCCACCAACAGGGGATGCATTTCTACAACACGTCAAGCGCAGCATCTATCAAGCAAGCATATGGTCTTTGAGTTGTGTGGCTCGGCCGGATATGACGTCTCCCAAGGATTTTGGGTAGAACTTCGAGGATGGAAGACATTCGCCTATTTGGACAACGGTTCCCGAAGCTACCAAGGCGTGTCGGGAGCTTTTGCAGTGCCGATGCAAAGGAGACGGCCTTATGCAGCGCAATGCCCGTGCTCCAACATTGGACCTTTGCATGCACTTGTTCCTGTGTCATGAGGTGACACATGTTTATAGTTACTATGAGCGATTAAATAAAAAGGTAGAAACAATACTTATGTACTTACAAGTCTACTACGTATGCACGAATACACACGCGCAAATACACACACACACACACACACACACACACACACACACACACACACACACACACACACACACACACACACACACACACACACACACACACACACACACACACACACACACACACACACACACACACACACACACACACACACACACACACACACACACACACACACACACACACACACACACACACACACACACACACACACACACACACACACACACACACATATGTATACATACATACATACATACATACATACATACATACATACGTTACATACATGCAGGCATGCAGCATGGATGAATGCATAAATACGCACATATATTCATACATACAAAAACAATGACGGTATTGAAAAAATATATAATTATATATAAATATACATTTCATGTAAATAATATACATACATACATACACACACACATACATACATACGTACATACACACATACACACATATATACATTCTTTCATACACACATACACACAAACACATACATACATACATATATACATACATGTATAATAATAATAATAATGTTTTATTTAAGACAAAAGTCCATATGTACATACAATACAAGTAAATAAAAAAATAAGTAATAAATAACTAAAATACAAAGATATAGATACACACGAAATAAAAATAGATGGTTAATAAGATATATATAAAATGTGCGTTCAACTTTAAGTATACAATTGGGTAGTCCAATATTTAAACATAGGATTTCTAAAATGTATATCAGCATAAAAATAATTCACAAAATGTGAATTTTCAGACCGTTCAAGACGACATAATAAGCTATATACGGATGAACGCATACGTTCATTAAAAGATTTAACACAGTTTGTAGCAAACATAAAACTTGCACTGCAGCGTGATGACAAATTGTGTAAAATTATAAAACTGTTACATACATGTTTCAGTAGTACACACACATATTCATATATATACAAAAACAGTGTTTTTGAGAGAAAAAATATATTTGACCTTGAAAAAAAGTCATGGACATACATACATGCATACATACATGCATGCATACATTATTACACACATACATTCGAACATACATACAACAATAGTGGTGCTATTGAAAAAGTTATATTTCACGTTCAGTAACATTTGACCTTGAAATTCAAAGTCAAGTACAAATAATCTGACGTGGAGGCCTTCTAATCGGATTGGCCGTGAAAGTTTACAGATACCATCCAATTGTCATGCTTTTATCCGGCAAATAACGATGCTTTCTCTTAGACACCCTACTGTTGGTCAGATGTCGCGTTGATTTCTTGACTGTTCTTAGTACACACGAAAGGGGACTGGTCCATCAGATGGACACGCAAAACTTTCTCCAAAGTACACGTTTGGAGCGCAGTGGCGCAGTAGGTAGATCATCGGACTGTCAATTGAATTAATCCAAGTTCGACTCCTGTGTTGCCATGTCGAACCCTGGACCAGTTCCTTCACTCTACGTTGCTTCAGATCACTCAGCTGTATGAATGAGTACCTGGATATAGACAATGGTAGATATTTGTGTACGAATAGTCTTCGTGCATTAATTACAGCGTGGCTGAAGGCTTCCCAGAGAAATTAAGATGGTGTTCAATTGAACAGTTCTGTCAGGGAGCAAAGTGTAAAGCGCTTTGAGCAGTCCTACGGACTGGATACTACGCTATATAAGAACTTACCTTTACCTTTAGTTGACAAGACGTTGGGTCAGAGTGTTAATTTATGCCAACATTACTTAGGTAAGTGCGATCGTCTCGTTGTGTCAGTCACACTGAGTTATATAAATATTGGGTGAGGATTGGTAGGTCCGTAAGAGTTGCCTTGTAGGCAGTCTGTGAGATATGACCTTGTCTACGTAGAAATAGGTATCAGGATCGCGGAAATACTTATCAGGATCGCCCCCGCAACGGCAGCCATGGTACGTGTGGAGAGAATCTGGAGAAGGAGTAACATAAGCTTCACAACCAACTATAGCTTGTTCAGAATACTTGTACTATCTATCTTTCTATATTTTAAGACCAAGTGCTCGAGGAAGCAGCTCCGTGTCTCCTACATGGAGCTATACACAACGAGTGTGTGCTAAGCAAGGTCAAATCTCTGGTGGGCCCATAAGAACCTCTACTGGCAACTGTCAAGAGAAGAAAACTGGCATGGTTTGGGCACGTAACACGACACGTCAGCCTCCCGACGACGATTTTACAGGTGTTATGTTACCAGCAATAATGCCAGCATACATAATGATGTAGTCTAAAAGAGCAAGAAAGAGCACAATCCTAACTTGAACAAAGCATGCATCAATGCTTGCTGACATGTTTCTTTTTTGTGTGTGCGCGCCATCTGTGCATACATGTGTGCGTTTGTATGTGCATGGTTGTGTATTTTTTATTTATTAAATTAAAGATTCTAGTGTACATTTGTAAGCATGTATGCATTTTAAAGCTTGAGACGAAGTTCTGTTCGTAGCAAACAAAACAAGACATGTATATAGGTAAACATCGATGCAAACCAGCATAGCAAACCTGAGGTACGCTTTGTTTAGTTAATTGTGCTATATGAAAGAGAAATCTTAATAATACCTAAGATTTGAACAGGTAGAGATGTATAAAATGAACTGGGTGATGTGATATAGATTATATATATATTATAAATAATTATGTATATATATATATATATATATTATATGCACGTGGCTGTAATGACTTTGACATACTTCTACTTTCATATATATATATATAAACAATTATTCTTACAAGTTTGAGAGAACAACTGGGTTTGAAGTATAACAAGAACAAAGAGGGTACACAGAAGAAAGAACGACCTGAGAAGAGGTTTTCCCATTTTACCACATAAACGTGTCTCCTACATGGTCCGGATGTCGTAATAAACAGCGATGTCATAATATACATTGTAGTGTTTTTGTCATATAGCCGAGCTAATAGGCATAAATTACAGTACAGATATGGGAAGATTTGCAACAAGAACAGAGTAGGCAGAAGAAGGATAAAGGACTTGAGAAAAGAGGTTGGAATGCAATGCAGTGTAACAGGAGGATTATTGAGAAGCCGGATGAGACGGGCAAGCCACTTGGCAAGGATGGATGCAGGAAAATAGCAGCAGAACAAGACAAAGGACACAGGAAAAAATGGAAGGCCACAGCTGAGATGGGAGGACTGCACGAGGAGGGACATGAGAAGATCAAGGGAGGATAAAAGGTGGAGAAAGGGCACTATGGATAGAAAATGTTGGAAAAAACACAGCTAATGGTTCTGCAATAGTGTACCTGACCCCCACCCCTGAACAGCAGGGAACAAGGAGGAGAGCAACACAATTCACTAACAACTGAATGAGAAAAGTAATATTTTATTGTTAGTGACGAGAACGACATATTTGGTATCACGGTTTAATAACAAACAAAGAGTCTGTATAGTCCACAGCCGCACAGAGCATTCGATTCTCCCCACACAGAGACACTGCTGCAGAAACAAAGCTACACATACATATGTATCATAAAACGGAGGATACGACGCAACACAACTGCCGTCTAGTGATTGTGAAATATACGCATTAATATCATAGTACGTGTCAACGATTTGCCCACAACTGAAACACACACACAGAAACATTTTGTCTTTGACACACATGCACGCACATATACACACACACACTCGAACTTTTATAAATAATCACTACTGTTCTACATTTGCATTTTGCATAGCGACGACAAATGTTAAATGACTAGATCCTTGAGTATAGCAGATAAAGACGCATGCGTTACTAACATACATCGCACAGGTGTACATTACACATAACAACGATGAGTTCAGACACAACCACATCTGACAACCTCATTGATATCAGGGGACACTATTTTCCCCGTCGCTAAAATACTGATACATATTAAAATACGGCGTCACTGTTAAAGTCAAAGTTAAAACCACTCCCGACTTTGGGATGGTCACGTCATTTTGCAAAGTCACAAAATATGTTAAACATTACCTATGTGGAGATCGTGTGGGCATCACCAGGTATTGTGGGGAATTAAATAACTACTGCTACAGTGGCGCCATCCAGTGAGTAAAACATGTTGATACACAGTGAAGCTGATAGCAATTTTTTGATTGTAAAAAGTCCCACACAATATATTGATTGGGGAGGGGGTTGAACCAATGCTAAACATGTATCGCATTTTAGACTTTGCAAACTTATGAGACCCTCCCTTACTGCTGTTAGGGATCATCTCATAATGTTGATATCAAAGGAAATTACTTTCATCTGGCCTCAACCTCCTATTCCCCCCCTAAACAATAGTTTGTAAACATTGATGTGATGATATCAACATATTAACTGTATCGGTCCAAAGCGTAAAATATCATTGTCCGACACCAGACAAAACTGCCCCAGAACCCCCCTCCCCCAAACGAAATTAATTTCATCTGATATCAGACATCGATGTTCTGAGATCCCTTAATGTTATGCTCAATTGCAACACTCGTCTGACTTTAATGAGCTTGCCGGCCATTTGGTCAGTTCACACAAATGTCTACACAGATTCATCACATGTACTGGTTGACCAAAGGGTACGTCTACTTGAGAGTTGAAGCTAGTCTGTAAATGGGTTATATAAATGTACATCATATCTTAAGAATTACTTATCCTGACTAAATTTACAGTGTATGCGAAAAGAAGTTCACTCATGACTTAATAATGATGTATGAATGTAACCATGGTAACCAGTCGATCTTAGAGATACTGGTTTGCAGAATTTAATTAATGCCTATTATGATTTATATTTATTAATAAACAATAGCAGTTTGGTTGAATAAATAGTAATATTTTTTATAAAAACGAGATTTCTACCGCTAGTTTACAAAGAAAAGAATTGCAATGGCAGAACATTTTTATCAAATATATTCATCGTCAAACTGCTTCACTGCACAGTGTCAGATATTGTTTCATAGAATTAACAAATATAGGTCTATAAATGAACTTTTCCATGGGACATCCATCCCACAAGAGTATCCATATCAGCATTTCAAAATTTATGTGGATTCCCTGTATGCAGTCACGAAAATTGCACATTATCTTAAGATAAGATTAGTAGTTTTTAATATGATGTGACATTTCTATAACCCATTTGCAGACCATAACAAGCTGCACTGCTTCAAAGCCAAATAATAACAAGGGCAGCTTTCTTAGCCAATGATCATTCCTTCTTTGCATTTGTTAAAACAACATCTACTTCTGCCTTAGATTTCATATTTCAGATCTTGCATAGATCCATTATATATCATAATTTAGGCAGTATATCAGTATATTCATATATGTGGGTGTATCTCTTTCATCTATGATATCAATCCACAACAAAATCTATACACATCAGATGTGACCATTCTCCTTACATAGTTGCACACTCTTGCTATTTGTCAGCCGCGTGTCACGTACAATGGAACTGTACATATTATTCCCTCCTGTGGGGGATGTCCATTTTGACTTCAGATTGTACAGCACCGAATAGAATCGATCGTTGACTCTGTCTAAGGGTTCAACGTAGCTCTGACAAGCCCTGATATTTGTGACGTGCCTGAGTGAACGTTGCTCATCACTCGGCATACGACCGTTCCTAGATATGACCGGCACGATAGCAGCGGTTCGGTTGGATTGGGGCGGGTTCGAGGAGGTGCAGGAACTTGAGCTGTGAGCTGAGTCCGTCTCGCTTTCAGGCAGGTGACTAGGTGACTGAGTCGAGTCTTTGTGCCACAGCTGCTTCTGACATCCAGCACCTTTCTTTTTCTTCTTCTTGTGTCCCGGTCGCGTCTGCTCCTGGGTACTCTGCAAGCAGTGATGCTTAAGGTTAGACTACTGGTTGCTTTTGCACAAATGATGGTGGTCGACTGCGGATGCTTGCTGTGGGTTAAGTATATGTGACACACATGCAAACCTATACATTTTTAGAAAGCTCATAAACCCGACAATCCAACTATGGAATACTTGGTGAGATTACACAAAAAATTACAGCATGGTTGCCATGGGAAATATTTCAGAAAATAACACTTTTTCAGAACCCCCTCCACTATTTTGAGGACACCGCTGAGGGCAAGACATGTACTAAATTTCATCGCAAAATCTTTTCCGGAATTCAAGTTTTAGTGGTTTTTCTTTTGAAAAAGAGATGAAACTGAGAAAAGGATTGATGTAGATGGCCAACAAGACCAAATTGATTAAAAAGTGTTTTTCAATGAACATTTTAAAAACAAATAAATGCATAAACAACATAATAACCCAAATGAGACGCTTTAGTATACATAAAAGTATACTATAAAATAAAAAAATTGCTAAAATGTTTCATCAACCAGTATTTTAACCTTAAATGTACATGGTGGATACTAGGTTTGTTAATTCTTTAGACCCAAACCACCTGCGAACATCCAGACGCCCACTTCTCCAACCGCCCCGGTACATATTTAGCTTTGACAAACTTGGAGGTGGCGTCCTCTTCTGGATACTTATGTAACTTGTGTCACTGGATTTCTTAGCGTATTCGCTGTGTTCTAGGAGTATTTATATCAGGATCATATCTATGAGATGGAGAATCTTGCAATAATAACGATTCCGACAATTGTGGCTGCATTTAAAATGCATTTGACTGGGCATATGAAAATGTTTTAAGGCCGCATTGAAATGCAATAGGTTAGGGTACATGTCAACTAATGTTTACAGTGCATTAATTAACAGAAATATGCAGATAGGTATAGCATTTGTAGTAGGTTCATTTCTATTTGCAAATATTTAGACACACATTGCACCATCAGAGAATTTGTACAAGTATTTAGTTGGCTACTCAACTGTATTTGTTTATTGTACAGTTTGTATGTTACTTTATTTTAACAGTGTTCCTAAATATATATTACAGAAAAGAACCATTGGAAGAAATTAGCGCTTGCATTGCAACACAAATCTATAGGAAGCAAGGCATCACCGAATGAAAACAAACATTTCTGTTTAGAATAGCTCCAACTGGAAACATGAGCTGCAAATAAACACAACAAAGCGACTGCCATTAAGCACTGCTCTACTATTCACAATGGTGGCATGCTGTGAAGCACATGGGCACACTGCAAATTAAACAGCACAGTGGAACGCAGACTTACTTTGCTTGCAGAATTACTGGTTATAAACAACGGAATGTCGTGTGATATTATCGTCAGTGCACTATCACATTCTGCAAAACAGAGGCAAGACAATAAGCAACAGATTGAGAAGGAAGCACAACCTGGCAGCAAACCAATGGCGACAGCTTGACGAAAAATTGCAGTGACTTTTATAACACACACAATCGATTTGTTCCGCTCAATACATGAGTGCAGTTATGGTTTCATTTCCCAGTTGCGATAATGACATAATTGTTTGTTTACGTCATGACATGGTCGTCATGTACAAACACTCGAGACACACAATGATGACAAAACTATTGTTAATGTCACCTAATATAAAATGGCACAGTAATACATAAATGAACGATACCTGACTACAACAAGTTACTGATTTTGAATTTGCACATATAATTACATGTAGGAAACAAGAAGTGAATAGTAAAATATCTGTAATAATAAAGAACTTTATTGAGATATGTATAACTGCACAATACTGTTTACAGTGTCGCTACAATAAAACAATATATATATATATATATATATAATCATTATTATATAGTTTTAGATATGGCATCATTAAAAACATTACAGCTATAATAAATATAAATAGATATAAAAAATACTAAATATAATAAAATCATGAGACTATGTATATATAACAAAACTATCAGAGAATAAAGTTGTAAACTGTAATAAAACCCAGTTAAAGTAGATTATACTATCTTAATAACTACACACAATAGATGACCATGAAATTATTATTATACATTAAAAGTGAGTTTAAAATAATGCATTTTAAGGAGCGCTTTGAAAGTCTATGGAGGTGATGAGTCACGGTTCCTCGGGTAATGCAGTCCACAGAACTGGTCCTGCAGGGGAGATTGATCAAATACTACGATAACATTATCCAGATGACAGGAGTGACATACTTGTCTTGTGTAGGCGGAGGTCATCTTGTGATGAGGGAGCGAGATGTAACTTCTGTCGGGACGGCGTCAAATCAACGGACTTGTAACGGCGGTGTTTCATGTGACTCGGTGTGCCCTTACTAGGTGGCGACATTTGTTCTGTTGTGGTGCATACATGGGCTCGAGTCGTGAGGTGTTGACGAGTGACAAACCATATGATGACACAGACGAAGACAACCGCCTCCACGAGCATGAGAAAGAGGTGTCTCTCTATCACCTGCAGTAGGAACAGTGGCATTATGAGAGAGACAAGTGGGAAAACATGTAGAGCAATGTTACATAGAACATACACTGCTACGTGGGTGTGAATCCTAGGCAGTAAATGAAAGATGACACAAAACCATAGAAGCCACTAAAAAGTGGTTCTTGGGACGAAGGCTGAGAGTTCCATGGACTGGCTTGGGGTGTTAGTAATGGTAATAGGTAATACGCTGTTTTTCTATAAAAGATGAGGCTAATAGTAATAGATCCGAAAGTAATAGATAATAGTTTATTACTTTTACTTTTTTATTATTACTGTGTGTGTGTGTGTGTCTGGTGTGTGTGTGTGTGTGTGTGTGTGTGTGTGTGTGTGTGTGTGTGTGTGTGTGTGTGTGTGTGTGTGTGTGTGTGTGTGTGTGTGCGTGGTATGTACATGGTATGTGCGTCGTGTGCGTGGTGTGCTATGAAACTGGACAAACATGATGACAGTGGTGTCACAAGTATACCGGATAAACATGATGACAGTGGTGTCACAATGAAACTGGACAAACATGATGACAGTGGTGTCACAAGGATATAGGACAAACATGATGCCAGTGGTGTCACAATGATACAGGACAAACATGATGACAGTGGTGTCACAATGAAACAGGACAAACATGATGACAGTGGTGTCACAATGAAACGGGTCAAACATGATGACAATGGTGTCACCATGAAACAGGTCAAACATGATGACAGTGGTGTCACAAGGATACAGGACAAACATGATGACAGTGGTGTCACAATGAAACAGGTCAAACATGATGAAAGTGGTGTCACAATGAAACGGGTCAAACATGATGACAGTGGTGTCACATGAAACAGGTCAAACATGATGACAGTGGTGTCACAAGGATATAGGACAAACATGATGACACTGGTGACACTAGAAAGAGATGGTGACGCACCTGTTTATGGAGCTGGTCGTTGGTGGTCAACAGCACGGTGACTGTTGCTGACAGGTTGTTCACTTGCTTCTGTAGTCGCGCAATATCCTCCTGCTGCTTCAAGTCCTGAAACATCCACAACACACTCACTTAGAGCTAACTGAAACAAAACATAACAGACAAGATTGTGTTCTTGCTGCTTCAAGTCCTGAAACATCCACAACACACTCACTTAGAGCTAACTGAAACAAAACATAACAGACAAGACTGTCTTCTTGCTGTTTCAAGTCCTGCAAAACACACAACACACTCACTTAGAGCTAATTGAAACAAAACGTAACAGACAAGACTGTCTTCTTGCTGCTTCAAGTCCTGCAAAACACACAACACACTCACTTAGAGCTAATTGAAACAAAACATAACAGACAAGACTATCTTCTTGCTGCTTCAAGTCCTGAAACATCCACAACACACTCACTTAGAGCTAACTGAAACAAAACACAACAGACAAGACTGTCTCCTTCTGCTTCAAGTCCTGAAACATCCACAACACACTCACTTAGAGCTAACTGAAACAAAACACAACAGACAAAGACTGTTGTCTTCCTGCTACTTCAAGTCCTGCAACAGACACAAGTCACCCACTGACAGGTAACAAGCTATCAGGGTTCATCCATAAAGTACATCATGCTTAGAAGGAGTGGGTCTGTGACCAAGTACTACGTGGGTGTAGGGGGTCTCAGGGTAAGCATTATATTCAGATTTTTCAGTTGTTGGTTTGTCGAGCTGTCGACATTGATTAGCCAGTTTTCGGGAAGTTTTCAACAGCATTAAAAAAAAACCAACAATGTGCTATTCTGCTTTTTAATTTCTTTTACAGAGTTATATCTGCGTGTAAATATTGAATCAATGCAGCCACACAATGAATATAATTATTATAGATGTATGGATCATAGGGGGTTAAAAAACGAACATAATTTTAAGGGTGTGTACGAAGCGTATAACGGTCCTGCTATTTTCTTAGAACCGCTGTTCCAACCCTTTTTTATCTATGAGAGAGAGAGAGAGAGAGAGATAGAGAGAGAGAGAGAGAGGGAGAGGGAGAGAGAGAGAGAGAGAGAGGGAGAGGGAGAGGGAGAGGGAGAGGGAGAGGGAGAGGGAGAGGGAGAGGGAGAGGGAGAGGGAGAGGGAGAGGGAGAGGGAGAGAGAGAGAGAGAGAGAGAGAGAGAGAGAGAGAGAGAGAGAGAGAGACGTACCCGTGCCTCGGCTGACTCGGTGGTGTTAGCGAGCTTGTTGATGGTCTGGTTGAGGTAGTGGTACATGTTGTCCATGTACAGCTTGTAGCGTTGGCTGAGCTGCTCCAGGTAGCTGTAGAACACAACACACAACCTTCTTACGACCACGCCTACTTCTAGTACAATCCTACGTCTCGTACGAATCACTTTAAAAGTTTTTGCGTTAACGCAGACCTTGGATTAATTGCAGAAAATATGCACAACTTTTTGTACAATCTTTTTGAATAATCGATTTACGTCCATTTAATATATGGTGCAAACCCTAAAATGGTAATTAAGAACCCTTAACCAAGAGGTTATAAATAAATAAAGGTGTTATGTTTCTTGCAAAGCACATAGATAGATCCCTGAAAAGTTTGACTCCTGAGGTACAAACCGTCTAGATGGAAAACATTAACATACATATGCTAGCACGATTATAATTAGAAGCTGACACTCAGTGGCACTGACCTGCTGCTGAGGTTAAGGTTGATCTCAAGAGTCTTGATGCGGTTCTTTAGCCGCATGTATGTCATCTCCTTCTTGGCCAGTCGGTTCACAGGCACCTCCTCCCCTCCCGCCTCTGTGGGGGGTAGGGGGGCTGCATCTCGCCCAGAGGGGGTGTCTGAGGGGAGCTCGGCATAGATGTCCTTCTTGGCTTTGACTGACGCATTGCTTGGCGTGTCTGGTTGTGGGGTTTTTACTGTTTGGTTGAAGTCTGTTGTGGCTTTGTCTTTCCCTGTATTGATGGACTTTACCTTGAACAAGTAAAAGTAAAGGTCAGTTCCTATATAGCACAGTATCCAGTGTGTAGGCATTATGTGGGACAGAAAACTGAAGAAGCAACTAAAAGGAAGAGTTGGAACTTAGAAGTCTGCGAGGTACCAACCTGGGTATATGGGTTGGGAACACCGACATTGACAGTGACAGAAGGTACAGGTAATAGGGTCTGAAAAGTTGTAGCTGGAAGATCGGCAGGACATGTGCAAAGAATGGGTGAGGAAGGTCCTGGAAAACATACGTGGGTGGTAGAAAAGAAGAGGAAGACCAAAGCTGCGATGGAATGAGAGCAGGAAGCCAGAGAGATGGAGAGTATTAGCAAGAAACCAGAGAGAGAGAGAGAGATGTAGAGTATTAGCAAGAAGACAGAGGGAGAAGGAGAGTATTAGCAAGGAGACAGAGAAATATGGAGATTATTGGTAAGAAGACAGAGGGAGAAGGAGAGTATTAGCAAGAAGGTACAGAGAGAGAGAAAGAGAGAGAGATGGGGAGTATTAGTAAGACAGAGGGAGATGGAAAGTACTAGTAAGAAGCCAGAGAGAGATGGAGAGTATTAGCAAGAAGCCAGAGAGAGATGGAGAGTATTACCAAAAGCCAGAGGGATTTAACAAGATTGCCACCCAGAGAATTAACTCTAGGTGGCAGGTGGACAAGGAAGCCTTTTGGCTTATCGAGAGTCCGACCCTTTTATCTATGTGTATCCCGCTCGTCTGAGGTATGTGTCGATTTTATTTTTAAACATATTCACGCTACTAGCACCCACACAATCAGCAGGTAATCTGTTCCATTCATTTACAGTCCTTTGTGAAAATGAAAACTTTCTTATATCCAATCTACTCAGCTCTTTTGCTAATCTTTCTTAACTGAGAAAAAAATATTTCTATCAATATTTTCATAACCCTTCAATATTTTAAACACTTCTATCTGATCTCCTCTCAATCTCCTGGTCTCTAGCGTTGTTAAACCGCATTTTTTTAGGCGTATTTTGTAACTAAGATCCCTCAGTTTTGGTATCATTTTAGTTGCTCTCCTCTGCACTCTTTCTAGCATATCTATGTCCTTCCTGCGATATGGCCTCCGTGCTTGAATACAATATTCTAAATGAGGCCTAACTATTGTTTTGTACAGCGGTATTATTAGCTCTTTTTCCTTATACGTTATGTTTTGCCTAATTAATCCAAGGATTTGATTTCCCTTTGAAGCTGCAATTCCGCACTGCTCTGAAACCTCCATATCAGCACTAATGGTTAACCCTAAGTCCTTTTCTTTTACAGTAGTACTTAGTGCAGTACCCCCCATTGTATATTGTACCTCTTCGTTCCTATGCCCTGTGTGGAGGCATTTACATTTCCCAAAATTGAACAGCATTTGCCACTTTTCAGACCATTTTATCAACCTGTCAAGATCATCTTGTAAATGCTGTCTATCTCCATCACTTTTAATCCTTCTAAACACTTTTGTATCATCCGCAAATTTCAACACCTTGCTTGTTATTTCATCATCCAAATCGTTGATATATATTAAGAATAATATAGGTCCTAATACTGATCCTTGTGGTACCCCACTCAATACCGATTTCCAGTTTGAAGCCTCCCCATCAACTACTACCCGTTGTCTTCTGTCAATCAGCCATTGTTCTATCCAGTTTATTATACCATTTCCTATGCCATGGGCCTTTAGTTTAAGCAGTAATCTTTGATGTGGTACTTTGTCGAAAGCTTTTTGAAAATCTAAGTAGACGATATCTACTGGTGATCCCTCATCTACCCACTTAGTGATGTCTTCCAAAAAACATAACATATTTGTTAAGCATGACCTTGCTTTAAAAACACCATGTTGAGATGGGTTTATCAAATTTTGTTTAACAAGAAAATCCACCATGTGATCTTTAATTAGTCTTTCTAATAATTTACAAATCACTGATGTTAAACTCACTGGTCTATAGTTCTCCGACTTGTTTCTCGAACCTTTTTTGAATAACGGTATAATGTTTGCTTCTTTCCATTCTAAAGGAACCACTCCCTCATCTAATGACAAGTTGAAAACTGTATGCTAATTTGTTCTACAATTTCCAATAGTAGTTTGGGTGGAATACCATCCACTCCAGGTGATTTATTCTCCTTCATAGCCCTTATTTTCTTAGCTACCATTTCCGGGGTTACAATTAATTGTCCTAAATAGTCTGAATCTGCCCCCTTGAACTTAGCCTCTGGTATTGGCAGTGAACTAATATCTTCCCTGGTAAACACTCAACTAAAGTACTCATTCAGGTCTTCTGCCATTATGAATCCCTCTGATATTATATTTCCAGCACTATCTTCTAGAGGACCGACCTTATCTTGAACTTTCTGTTTGCTTCGAACATACGCATAAAAACTCTTGCTATCATGTTTTATATTACTAGCTAATTGTTGTTCATAGCTTCTCTTTGAATTTCTAATTTCAGCTGTAGCTTGGTTAAGTGCTTCTTTATAATTGTTGTAGTCTTCATCATTTCCAGTACACCTATATGTCTTCCACATCATTTGTTTATACTTAATTTTTCTAATGGCTTCTTTCGATAAGTGTTTCTTTTTGGACCGTTTTCCTTGTTTTTTGAAGGGTACAAATTGATCGACTATGCACTTAATTTCACTCTTTAACATATTCCAGCATTCTGTTGCCGTCTCAGCAAGAAGACATAGAGATATGGAGAGTATTAGCAAGAAGACACAGGGAAATGGAGAGTATTAGCAAGAATCCAGAGAGATGGAGAGTATTAGCAAGATTCCATTGAGATGGAGAGTATTAGCAAGAAGACAGAGAGATATGGAGAATACTAGCAAGAAGACAGAGGGAGATGGAGAGCATTAGCAAGAAGACAGAGAGATATGGAGAATGTTAGCAACAAGACAGAGGGAGATGGAGAGTATTAGCAAGAAGACTGAGGGAGATGGAGAGTATTAGCAAGAAGACAGAGGGAAGTGGATAGTATTAGCAAGAAGACAGAGAGAGATAAATGGAGAGTATTAGCAAGAAGACAGAGGGAAGTGGATAGTATTAGCAAGAAGACAGAGAGAGATAAATGGAGAGTATTAGCAAGAAGACAAAGAGAGATAGAGAGTATTAGCAACAAGACAGAGAGATATAGAGAGCATTAGCAGGAATACAGAGGGAGATGGAGAGTATCAGTAACAAGACAGAGAGAGATGGAGAGTATTAGCAAGAAGACAGAGAGAGATGGAGAGTATCAGCAAGAAGACCGAGGGAGATGGAGAGTATCAGTAAGAGATCAGCAGTAAGAGTATCAGTAACAGTATTAGCATGCAAAGCAGAAGAAGCTAAGGACTGAGTGACATGGACCCCACCCTGCAAGAGGAAGAAGAAGCTAAGGACTGAGTGACATGGACCTCACCCTGCAAGAGGAAGAAGAAGCTAAGGACTGAGTGACATGGACCCCACCCTGCAAGAGGAAGAAGAAGCTAAGGACTGAGTGACATGGACCCCACCCTGCAAGAGGAAGAAGAAGCTAAGGACTGAGTGACATGGACCCCACCCTGCAAGAGGAAGAAGAAGCTAAGGACTGAGTGACATGGACCCCCACCCTGCAAGAGGAAGAAGAAGCTAAGGACTGAGTGACATGGACCCCATCCTGCAAGAGGAAGAAGATTATATTTACCTTCGCGGTGTAGTTACTGGTTGGTTCAGGTGAATCCTGCACAACTGGCTTGTCCTGTCTGTCTGGCACGACTTGTCCGCGTGTCATGTCGTCAGTGTGTGTCTGTGATGGTGATGTAGGTTTTGTCACCGAGCTAGACAACATAGGTGTTATCTTTGTGTCATCTGTCACTGTGGCTGAACTGGCTGAGTCAGTGGAAGTTTGTTCTTGTGATGATGACATAGTCACTGTCTGTGTGGTGATGGTGGGATTATCACTGAGTGTCACTGTCGGTGTCACCGCCATGTCACCATGTGTCACTACACCCATCGACGACTCCAAGGTGACACTGGAGATGTCACTGCTGACATTCACTGCATCGGTGAGTTCAGCGACTTGCTCTCCAGTTGTCGACATACTTGGTGACACCGATGACTCGATGGTGACACTGGCTGTGATGACAGCTCTGGCAATTGACGCAGTGTGAATGTGTGTCACTTCCGACAGTGACAGTGTTCTAACACTGACAGTAACGTCTGACATTGACTTACTTGTTGTGTCACTATGTAATGTCACCACGCTCTCACTAGGTGTCACTGCTGGTGCAACTTCTGACACCACATTGTCTGATTTTGTTTCTTTCTCACGCTCTTCGATGGCTGCAACTGTTTCCTTCTCCCCAGCTTTTGGGGCACTGGCAACTGCATCAATACTAACATCTTGTGACATGTTCTTGTCTACTGTCAAGCTGCCTGTTGCATTGTGCACTGCAGTTTTAGTCCGCTGACTAGGGCGGTGAATGTTTTGAGCACAACACACAGGCCAAGTGAAGTTACTGACATTGAAGTAAGCACACATATCGAAGTAACAAACGTTCTCTCCCGCCTGGGCTAGGCAGCAGTTGCACCCGTAGAACATAGTGCTACCTAGTGGAGAATAAAGACACCAACATCACCACTTCATGTAAACAAACATGGCAATATTATATGAGATATCTACACACAAAACAAACATTTTTGTATGTTTGTGAATTAAATAAAAGCACCCAGATAAACTTCAATTACTGCCACTAATGTTTTCAAAGATAACTACTAGTTTTCCAACATATCATGGTAGCAATGTTAAGATAAACAGGGCACACATTTGTTGTTCACATGCACACACATGCACGCACAGACACATAAACGTATAAAAGTTATACTTTCGTGCATCATGAACATGAGGTAATATAATTGTTTTATGTATTACATATGAATATATATTTGTAATAACCATCATGCTGTAAAGTTTCAAAGTAGAAAAACAAAGAGTATCAGTTTCACTTTTAAAAACACGCATAATACTCACTTGATGTGTGAGAATGGATTCTTACAGCTGCAGCTCTAAAACATAAGACAGCCACACAATTGATCAACAAACCTATCATGTTCAAGAATAAACTAATCTAAACCTCGTGGCAGTAGCATGTATGAGCACACAGTGTGGTTATTTTGCCAGAATTGTTTAAAAGTATACTCTGAACGATGACATTACAGCAGCATGAACATTTGTTGACAAAAGCTCAGATTGCTTGAAAACTCAACAATAACATATAGTTAATAAAGATTAGCGAGCAGACTGGGGTAGACAGGGAAACAGAGGATGAGTGAGGAGTGATTGACAAAGAGTGCAAACAGAAGAGGGTGGCACCAGGAGAAGAGGAAGGGTAAAATGAAAAGGAGGCAGCCTGTGCCTAGTTTTGTATTTATTACTATAATGTTCTTAAGACTATACTAAATATATTGAAGGTTTATTGTCTTCAGTGTTCTGCCTAGGTTGAATTTGCGGGGCGCTACGCCCTGCCCTTTTTCAGTGACACCCTGGTACTCAAAAAAGGAAAAAAAGAATGCCTTGCCTTTTTTATACGGCGCCCTGCTATATTTTGTACGTAACCCTAGTCGTGGCTACAGACGGTTACACGATCATGTATATTATTATTAATTTGCAGAGCGCCCCGATCTCGAAAGGCATCCCGATCGCGCCGCATGTGCGGTTAGATTGTACCCAACTGAGTGCATTGCGCAATCGGTAATAGATGCGTCACGAGTTCGTAGCTCTTGCAGACACTCGATCGTCTGCAAGCGCCCCAATGTCCACTACGTATCCCGAGCGCGTCATGCGGTCATTTTGATTGTTCATGTGCCCCTATCTCAACTCATATCCCGGTCGCCATTAAATTCCGCCTACCTTCAAAGTGGATTAAACCAGAGCGATGGACTTTCACGGAGCGCCTCGACTATACATACTGCCAAGGCCCAATCATTCCTTATTTTGTTCGTATCTTCAAAAGTTTGATCGCCGGGAGACTTCTAAAGTTAGATTAGTCGTTAAATTCTTAATCACGTGATACTTGCAAAACTTGTTAAAAAACGTTTTGATCTGAGGAGGTGCCAAACTTCGCATGTCGAGAGACCAGCCTGTTCGCGACAGACTTTCGAAGCCGACACGTGTGATTAGAAAAATGTTTTATTCATACATTCTTTATTTATTAATGTACCGACATATATAATGATAAGTAACGACGTTTAGTATAACATAGCTCAACAATAGTAGTGAATAATTGCGTGTTGTCCGCATTCAAAGAACCTGCTCCCCCTCAATATGCAACGACCTGCCGGCACATGACGTCGCTCATGCTTGTTGCAAGGTCACGTGCATGTGTAGTGGACTAACCAAGGGTGCTAAGGTTGCTGGCGGCTAGTGTCTTCTTTTGCCAAAGCATTTAGTAGTAGCTACCTGTAATAATTATTATTCGGAGGGTGGTTTAAAACTAGTAATAATTACTTTTTTCTGTTTATTGACCAATTGTTAAACATTTTATTGTGTTTGGGTAGTTTTCTGTAAATAAAATGGAATTTTACAAATTAGCTATGCATGTCTATAATTATTTTAATGTTTGACATCACACTTTTTATTAATTGCAATGTGATATATCTCAGTTTCTGTTCAGCCCAACAATATTTTGCATACCTATTGCTTATATAATAGTCTCTGAGAATGTTAAATATGATGTGAATTTATACATAGAATATTATGTCATGCTGGATATCGTGTTTTGTTAAAACTTAAGCCAATTTAACTAACTAAAATATGTAGTATTGTCCATATATACTATATAATCATCCATTTGTCCACATTTATATTGATTTAAATATCATTTTTCAAAATTACTATGTTACTTGTACATTTTTTATTTTCAACATCGAACATAACAGTATATCTCAATTTATGTTAAACCTAGCCCAAAAAAATTTGGCACACATATTACCTGTATAATATTACCTATGCATATTGAATATTATGCAGATTGACACAAATTTAAAAGTTATGTAAAGCTAAATATTGTGTTTTGTTCTACAAATGCAAGCCAAAATTATAATGCCTAAATATACGTATACACTGTGTACACAATATACTATATGTAAGTAGTATGATATTAAACTACAAGCTGTACACTGCTACCATGCCTTGTTAAAAACTATTTAATTTAGTCATATGTCACAAGTGCCTTTTTAACCATTGTTTATCGCGCTCAACGTGCCCTTTACTAAAATGGCACACTGCCCTTTTGGAAACCTGGGCAAAACACTGTTAAATATGGGTCATGTTAACTATTTATTCACGCGTTGCACGTGCCTTTTTAACTATTGCTCACAGCATTCTATGTGCCCTTTTTCTGAAATGGCACCTCCCCTTTTGAGAACCTGGGCAGAACACTGCTGTCTGCCAAATTGTGTATAGTAAAGCCTGTAACAACATTCACAATTTGGAAGGTACAGCACGGGACCATGTTCAAATAGTAAACAAAACATTCAGTTTCAAAACAGTTAACTGCAATACCTTTTTATGTTTAATGATGTCCCATTTTTCTATGTGCAGCACAGCAGATTTCCTGTTATAAGTTACTATGACCTCTAATTCCCGGTAGAAGAACTGACTGGGTCTCTTTAAGAGAGAGACAGTGTCACGAGAGTTCTCAAAATGGCAGTGGTAGACAGCGAAGAATGGAAGAGAAGAATAACAAAAGGTTGGAGAGCAACAAGAACAGACCTAGGGTGGTGCACGCATGGTATGATGTCATTCAGCTGGTTCTCTTTTATCTTCGAAGCATTCTTAGTGGCCATGTCCAGCTTGACCACATTGTCCAGTTGATGGTCATCGGTTGAGTTCTGCTGTTCCTTGTCAGGGCTCAGCACAGTCTTCACGAGACTGAGTACGGTGTCGGCAGCGGTGGTGAACAGATTGCTTGGCTTGTCTTCCTTGGCTGAAAGACATGACAGGTGACAGTTATGATTATGTGTTGTAAACAACCTGCAGCACACCAGTCATACCAACGATCCCACTTCTGACACCAAATAACAAATGCAGGCACTGATCCCACTTCTGATACCAAGTTAGTGCTTGCACCTTGCACCTTGCACCTACAGTGCAAATCTAACTCCATGGGCTGCTACAATTTACTCATGACATAAAATACAAACATTGTGGTAACGTGAAATGCATCCATTCATCTTAATATGGCCACAACAGTGTCACTGTCAAGTCTTATATTATCTGTCTACACTTATCCCATTTGGATGCACCAGGAAAATCAATGTATTTTAAATCATGAGGCACACAAGCCCACAACTTTCAAAAAAAAATGATGCATTGGAAGAACACTTTGAATGATACCAAACTGTTTCAACGTACACAAAAGGAAGAATGTAAATGAATGATGATAATTACTGTATATCAGTATATAAATATGTTTTGAAGTGTATGTATAGATATATATATGTATATATATATATACACACACACATATATACACGTACACTTCAAACCTAGTATTTTTATGGCATTGTTCTGCAGTACTATAAGTTCACGTTCATTAATTACTTGTAAATTCACCACGAAACAAATTGAGATAATGACTGGCTGGATGGACAACCACGACAACACTCACAAGAGGGCGCAGATTCTTCTGCAGCGTGGCCATCTACTGGTGCATATGCGAACTCATCGTTGTCATCGTCGAGCACCGTGGTACCAAACACCCTGTCAAACAAAGTAAGCCTTCGATGAAGTACTGTGTAGAAACAATCTGGGGATAGTTTCAGTAAGATCACGAGGTTATAAGAAAAAATTCCATCATTAAACAGAATCCGTTCTTAAATTTATAGAGCTTTTTCAAACTGCAAAAAGCTACTGCTATTCTACCAAGGACAGTATTTTGTGACACACCGGCAAAATTGTATAGAATACAAGATCACTGTTAAGGAGTTAAGCCGGTTTTAAAAAGCTAAATTGGGCTTATGAATTCATAAAAAGAATGTTTGTGAAATGGTTCTCTGGTGTCGGAATAAAGAATACAGAATAATTTAACGAATGTGGTCAGCCTTAACAAGAATAAAGAGAGATACAATTAATTAAGTTGGCTAACTCACACAGAGCAGTGGCTTTAAAACATGAAGATGCCAACCAACCTCTCCTTAAAATGCATCATCGTTGGTACTTACCGGAGCACTGTGAGTGGACAATAATGCTCACTGCCGTAGTGGGACTTCATCTCAAGCTGCAGATACTTTGTAAAGAGCTGATCTGACACAGGGAAACTCTGGACTGTGCGTTCTTCCCGTGCATGTAACGTTCCCAGTTCCTTCCATTCCTTCCATTCCTTCGTAGGATACCTGGTAAAGGAGAGAAACAAAGATAAGAACATGCATGAATGGGTGTGAGATAATGACATATGATAATGTGATATACAATTATACTTAATGTAATATATTTGATCTGTCCACTCTACGTTGCTCCAGTTCACTCTGCTGTATGAATGAGTACCTGGCTATAGACACTGGTGGATATTTATATATGAATAATCTTCACAGATATAGTAGTTACAGCGTGGCTGAATCCTTCCCAGAGAAGTCAAGATGGTGTTTGACTGAACAGGTCTGCCAGGGAGTAATGTGTAATGCATTTTGAGCAGCCCTAAGGACTGGATACTGCGCTATATAAGAACTTAGCTTTATTCTTATATAGTGCAGTACCCAGTCCTTAGGACTGCTCAAAGCACTTTACACTTTACTCCCAGGCAGACCTGTTCAATTGAACATCATCTCTGAGGGTAGCATTCAGCCACGCTTTACTTTCTTTCTAAACTGATGCATACAAAATAAACAGAGATGACTGCCCACTGACCGTCCACTGCTGCTGACCACGAAGCTCTCCGGCTGAGATGAGAAGAGCTCCAAGTTTCCCAACTCCAGGTTCTCAATCTGGATCGGTTCACACAGCTCCACGACAAACCTACAAGAGATAAGGCAACTGACAGATCCAGTACATCACCATTTGCCTACATCAGAATCAGAACATGCGTGCGATCTCCTTCAAGCTCTGCCCACAAAAACTGTATACATTTGTGCGTTACATTACAAAGGCGGCATGGTACCTGCTAAATCAGTATTTTCCATACATGCAGTTCTCAATTAAGCAACTTTGTTTTACGTTTCTGTTGCAAAGAAAACAATTTGGAGCCAGAATTTAAGCAAAATATACGATGGAATGTCTGGCAGCTGCACATGTGTGGCATCCATTTTGAAGGATTGACAGACTTTGTTGCTAGGCAACAGGTCACGTGACGTATGTCCTGTATGGTCGGTGGCATGACCGTCACCAACAACAGACATTTGAGACAAAACGTTATATTGGCTGAATGGTAACTTAATTAATTGTTGTGATTAACTGTATTTGCTTATTCCAAAAAGAGGAGACCTTTTTAACGTAAAACTGCTTTTGTAAATTTCGATCAATAAGAAAACCAAACTACCATCACCACAAAAATTACCATATCTAGTTTTAATTGATGCTCCAAAACAAGTCTACAATGACAATTAAAACATCTTATGCTTGTTGGTGTGATGGAAACCTGGCGCCGGTTTCATGAAACATACTTATAGTTACGCAATTACTTAGCGTCACGTGTTTGCGGAAACTTCTATGTTCGTTTTATATCACGTCGGAAACTTCTAAGTTCGTTTTATATCACGTCATTTACTAAGACAATCATCTTAGCATTAAGAATGTTCTTAGCCGCTTCATGAAACCGGCCCCAAGTGTATATCTTTCAAAATTGCACAAGTATACACTAAATTACATCAAACACAAAGAATTTGACCAACCATTTCTTCACGTTGCAGGGATTAATCATGTACTGATCCCTATTTTCTGTCAGGATGAATCCTGGGTTTGTCGCCTCAGAGTTCGCTGCGATGACCTTCGCCCCGCAGGAAGCTCTTGCGTAATTGACACGACTCTTCGGCTTGTTCTGTGCAGTGCCCCCTGGTGCCGAGATTTGAGCTGTGGGAAAACACACAAAAACACATTAAGTTACATTGGTAAATTTGATAGCACTGATGTTTTTCATGATGTTTCATTACAACTAATGCAAACTTTGACACAAATTTACAAGGCTGGAAAGCCTGACACACTTACAGTGTAGAAATAATAATAATAATAATAATAACAAGATAACTTCTATTGCGCCTAAATCCTTGGAAACCAAGCTCAGAGGCGCATCAAAACAAAAGGGTTGGTCAATCTCAAAATCCATAAGTAGTTTTTCAGTTGTCAACAGATGGGTCAGGGCGCTAGGGAGCTACGGTGGATAAGCAAGGTTGTAAAGATGTTTTTAAATGATGACGGAATTTTTTAATATTTTCAACTGATCTAACACTAAGAGGAAGCATATTCCAAAGAGTTGGTGCAGCAACAGAAAAAGCCCTAGTTCCAATGTTAGTGTTGACTCTAGGAACAAAAAGTAGGTCAGAACTAGATGATCGAAGCTGGATAGATTTTCTTACAGGAGTAAGCAATAAATGCAAATAAGATGGTTGTTTATTGGACAGTGCCTGGTATGTAATGGTACATATCTTAAATATTATACGATATCGTACAGGAAGCCAATGCAAAGACTTCAAAAGTGGCACAGAGCGAGAAAAACGAGGAGATCTTGTAACTACTCTTGCTAGACAATTTTGGACACGCTGAAGTTTTGTGATATCCTTGCTAGCGATATTATAAAGGAGGGAATTGCAATAGTCAAGTCTGCTGCTAACAAGCGCTGTTGCAATAGTCTTAGCAACAGAAAATGACATATACCGGCGAATACGGCGAAGATCACGAATATGATAAAAACAGCAGCGACATGTTTGAGATATATGTTGTCGGAAATTGAAGTTACTATCAAAGATCACTCCTAGATTCCGCACCGAGGTTGCTGGCGTTATATACCGATTCAAAATACGCGTAGGGAAAAAACCATCCAGTTTACAACGCTGCATTGGAGTACCAATAATGATCAATTCAGTTTTATTTGCATTTAATTTCAACTTGCTGTCAATCATCCAATGGAAGATATCTTGAAGGCAATCACTAAGTAGGTTAAGGGAGCGATTTGTATCCGGGGTTGCCAACGAAATGTAGATCTGAGTATCATCAACGTAAAGATGATGATCTAAGTTATGTCTTTCTATAACAGAGCTTAGTGGCGTGGTGTAAAGAGTAAAAAGCAAAGGCCCAAGAACAGAACCCTGGGGAACACCAAATAAAGTCGGCAGTGCAGCTGAAAAGCAGTTCCCAATCTTTATAGTTTGGTATCTATCAGTTAGATACGAAGAAAACAAAAATAAAAAGTGGACATAGTTTGTTTTCTTGCATAACTTCATATTGCAAAATCATTCATTCTCTTTAGATTAACCTCAGTGCAATGATGACCTGAGGTCAAGGTTTCCTGATTACAATTATATACTTGGCATTTTTGTGTATTGTATATTGTGCATGTATTGTGTTATTTAAAAAATATTGTGCATGTATTATTATGTTGTTGAATAAACTTTCATTCATTCATTACAAGGGTTCTGGGTAATAAGGTTCTGCTGTATAACATAACCAAAAGCTAAGTTGATTTGATGAGACCATTTTAGCATCAGCTTACAGAGACTGAGGAAAACTGCCGCACCCAATTAATGGACGCTCGTGAAAGATGAAAGACATCCACACTGTCTGAGCCACCAGGTGTCTACCCCTGACCCCACTGTGGATAGCCATGCAAATCCCGCATTGGGCTCATCAGCCATGTGATCACTCTGAATAGATGAGTAATGCAACATTGTCATCACTGGAAACGATGGACTACTAAGAGAAAGAGAATATGCAAATCTTCAGTGACCCTAGGATTAGAATGAATAATCGATTTATCGATATGTCAGCGATACACAGCCTGTGATACGGTTCGTGATACATCATCAAAATATTTAAAATTTATGTCCCAGTTCACTTTGGATGAACGAAAATTGTTTGTACAAGATTTTGTTACTTAAACAAAAAATGTTATACAGGCAATTTTATTATTGATCTCTCCTAGTTGTTGAAACTCCCCAAAATGCACCACAATAAGGCTCTATTAAAAAAATATAAGACATGTTATGTCCCTGACTGCATGTATTATTTATAGTGGAAAACTGTAACAGCCATAAGAAGTACCAACCACTGCCATTTAAATTTGAGTAAGCATCACGACCTGTATTGTAACAGGACTCATGTATCACGATACATATTGTATCATGAGGCCACTGTAACATTACAACCCTAATCCTCACCCTTGTGCCCCACTCACCCTGCCACTAACCCCCCCACTCACCCTCCAGCTGCTGTTTACTCTCCTTCTCTGCCTGTTGTTTGTCGAGCATCTGTCGCTTCCACTCCTCAAACGACGGCATGTCCTCCACCTTCTGTACCACTGGGTCAGGCTCCCTCTTCTCTCCCTCACGCTTCCCTTCACCCTCCGTCATCCCCTTCCCCTCCTCCCTCACGTCTTCCGTGTCTCCCTTTGGACCCTTCTGCACCTTCCCGGGTGAATCTTTCCCCTCCTCTTCCTGTCTCCCTGCTGCCTCTGTGCCCACCTCTTCCTTGTGGGATTCCGACTCATCCATATTGGGTTGTTCACTATCCACAGGGGGCTTGTCCTGAGGGGGATCCACCCGGGTGTCCTGAGGGGGCCTGTCATCGGTGTCCACAGGGGGCTGCTTAGTGGAGTCCACAGGGGTGTCCTGAAGGGGCTGAGATTGGTCAGAGGTGTCTTTAGGAGGCTCGTCATGTTCTGCAACAGGGGGTTGGTCAGGTGTGTCAACAGGGGGCTGGTCAGTGGTTGTTGGTGGCCTGTCTATCTGACTATCAGTCATGTGTGGTGTGGTCGTTGTAGGGGGTGTGGCTGATGTAACGAGCTTGTTCGCTGTAGGGGGTGTAGAATCAATGTCCTCATCCTTTGTTGCTTCTTGTGACCTGCTCCATTCAAGCACACATTCATAATAATCAGAACATAAATTTTTTATGGTGTCGTAAATCTCAACAAATCCATTCAAAGATACTTAAAATTCATTTATATATGCAAAAATACATAAAATATGTAAATGATAAATTATTTCAAAGAGACAAGAAATTAAAAAAATACTAATATATAGACGATATGCAAATCGTGTACTTTTGAAAATATTAAGAACTTGTGAATTATATTATTTCCAATGTGTGGAAATGTTGATACTATTTAGCCAAACAGTTATTTAAACAGTAATACTGTTCTAAATTAAATATTATGTCATAACATTTGTAAAACAGTCATTCAGTTAATCAGTGATATTCTCTGAATCTTTGTACATTTTTTCAGTGAAGAAGACACTCAGTCAACATAAGTATCTTTAACAATGCAAGATGCAGATGTGCCAGTAAAAATACTGTATGTAAATTACATTGTTGAGATGTCCATACCTGTCATCTTCCTCTATCTGTGCAATTTTCTTCTCTTCTTCGACTCTCTCCTGATTGGTTGTCGGCATGCCAATGGTGCCACTTGGTGGTAAACTCGCTGCATCGGCTTCATCGTGACTGACTGCTTTCTGTTGTGATTCCGACGGGAAACGGGACCTGATGACGAAACAAACTCGAGACATCAGTGGTGAGAAGTGCTGTAACATGTGGAAATCTTTGTCGAAATGTTAGTGTTAACCTCAAATATAATTCTTCTTTTTGTCCCCGCTAGAGCCCTTTCAATGTATGGCCCTATCATTCAATTTTTTCAACCCATTCAGGGCGCTGTCTCCATCTATTATGATCTCCGCTATTCTCTCCAACTCTTGGCTGTTCACCCCAGCCCTTTTGAGATCTCTCTTAAAACTATATATCTATCTTAAGTGTTCACTTTCTTCTGTTCCCCTGCTTTTGTTTGTCATCTGTCCTCACTCATTCTCTGCACATGACCTGCTCATTTTAGTCTGCTCACAACTACCTGCATTTTCATATGTTTCTCCATTACAATCTCATCTCAAATTCAAGAAATTAAACTGCAAACACGTAACACAGGCAAAACCAGTAACGTGTGCATGTTTAAAGCGCTACTCATTCTGTCGACATGCAAAAATCTGAACTTCTCATTTTGGCCAATCAAGTTAACACGCTGGTAAAACGAGTTGTACTTGTAGACATCTCTTCAATGCCAGCATAGTCAGCATCGCATTGCATTACTTCGGAATAGAATAATGTACTTATATTTGGAGGTACAACAATCAAATCCTAATTATGCCAGTCAAATTAATATTATGACAGCAAGATATATCTGCCTCTAATCTACACGTTTATGGCTGTAATGTTAACACACCATAATTGTATCTGCCAAGTCTTATTATCAGTACTTATTATTCTAAATTCTAATAGTCTTCCAACTTTTATTAAATTTTCATAAAAGTATGTGTCTAGTAAGTTTTGATACAAGGCTAAATAATTGTGTTAGCAATGTACTGTATGGCCCATATGACAATATATGTATTTACACAACACACCTTTCTCATCGTGCAATGACTTTTATTTGTGTTCCCCCCTCCTCCCTAACAAAAATGTCTAAGCATCAGTAATCCTAACAATACAATTGGTGTGGCCTTACATCTGAATGCAAGTGAGCTTGCTGCTTCTACACCTAGGTTACTACAACACAAGGGATCTTGTCATCAAGTTCCCCATTGTTTCACAAGATGAAAAAACAAGGCGACACTACGATTTTCTTTCTCTTAGTACTTATTTGTGTAATTAAAGACACCAGCATATAACATGATACCACAGGTATAAGCTTACTTCAATCTACAGGTCACCTAGATGTTTCACAAGCCACTGATTCGCTAAGAAGGAGGTCAGGGGTCCAGAATTATTTACCACGGACAAATCAGATAGCATCCTAGGTTTACTGGTCGCAGATTATATCAAAGAGAAGCTCATGAATCAACAAAATAATAAATATAACCCTCCCCTACAAGCAGCACTTAACTAGAACTATTTTTATAACTTTTACACAGAGGACATAGGTTTGCCATTGGAAACCAAGTGATTTTTTAGATATGTACATTTAAAACTGACAACACAATTGAAGCAGGGAAAACAACACCACTGTAACTTCACAGTGTAAGTGAAACCCCAGTTTCATATTGAAAAACAAACTGAAACAAGTGATCAATCACTCACAATCGCTGAGCTATCACAGCAAATGATTAGATCTACACGGAACACAATCCTTATGCAGATGTGCATAAGATGTGGAGAAATCTAAAGTGAAACTATTAAATTGGAATACGATTTAGCCAGAAGTAATCGGTAAGTTCTTATATTGTGAGGTATCCAGTCCTTAGGACTGGTCAAAGAGCTTTACACTTCACTTCCTGGCAGACCTGTGGGATGAACACCATTTGACTTCTCTGGGAAGCATTCAGCTATGTTGCAATTGTTGTGCGAACACCATTCGTACACAAATATCAATGTCTACTGCCAGGTACTCATTCATACTGATTCATAGTATGGCTCACACTAGTTCACAGAATGTTCCACACTGGCTCATGACTTCACACTGGCTCCCAGAATGGTCCATAATGGCTCACAGAATGGCTCACGCTGGTTCACATTGGCTCCAAGAATGGTCCATAATGGCTCACGCTGGTTCACGGGGAACCACTAATAAAACTAATTTAACAACATTTTTTACTCTTAAGAACATTACTTTGTTTTCCAATCACACTTCTGTGAAGCACTCACTGCTGTCAGGTGTATACTAGCAACAAAAAGAAACTGTGCGTGATACATATTTCATTATATTGTTAAAACGTTGTTTAATCTGTCCACACAAAAGCGTTATGTAAGTGTAACATGTATGCCATTATTTTCACGTGACAATAACACGGTGGCTTTAACGTTTATGCCTAGTCTTTAGGGTCAAAGTTTCAGCGGCAAATTTGAACGTCACAAGATTAATAATGGGTGTGTCCTCCATCTGGGTTGATCACTGCAGTGCATCGGCGCCTCATTAATAAAATGTGGGTATGGAACCTTTGTAGAATCTCAGGCTTGTTTTTCGTGTGTTTTTCCAGTTGGGTGTACCAGCAGCTCTCCAAATGCCTGCCTTATGTAACCATGCCTGTTGCGTACGACTCTACAGGAGCATTTTCTTTGTTTTCACACAATGGCGTTGCCTGACCTTGCATTATGTAACTTTCCAATGAAAGTCATGTCATGGTATAGTCTACATGTCCCTGTTTCATGTTAATCGACATTGAGCAAAATCACTCCACTGCATTACATTTCGGTGCCTTTCTTCCTAGGCACAGTTTCTTTTTGTGGCTACTATATGGTTCCCTCCTGTTCAATACCACGTCACAGCTGTGTCGGAGAAAGGATTAAGTCATACTGGGGAAGTAAACGATCCCACATAGCTTAGGGTATAAATGTGCAACCTGCTGTGGACTCACAGAGTGGTGGTCTCTACCTCTAACCTACTGGTTCTTGCACTTTCCCAAGGCTGGAATTGCTTCCAGGTGGGGCTTGTGATTGACTGAGTGGCACTCAGCAGACAGTGTGTATGATAAGGATGTTATGGTAGACTCCATCAGGGGTCTATAGCAATAAAAGTGATATGGGTGGAAGGCCCAGATCCAGCTGTAGACACTATGGAAAGATAAATTGTAATAAAAAACAGCCACTATTTTTTTTAAGGAATGACTATTAAAAACACAGAAAAGGAGAGGTAAATTCATATTCCAACCAGGGTCATAACTACCATTAGGCAATAGTAGGAATGTCTTCTACAATTTTGGAAAATGCTGATCCCATTTAATCAGTGTGATTTCTGACTAACTTCCACAGTTGTATTTGCATCCTATCTTTCACTAGTTTGATTACACTACTGCCAACTATGCCTTTGTAATGCTAAATGTATGGGGTGGTTAACTCTCACAGGATTCCACTATCAGATTTAAAGATAGATAAGACCAAAGGCAGTCAAGCAACATAGCCAAATTGCAATGGGACCTCCAGTCAAGTGGGTGCATTATCAGACAAAAACTTGTCTGGCAAGTTGCCAGGTCATATACACACACTCAGTACTATATTGAGGTCACTATAAGGCTACTTATTTTTACATCCCAACAACCAACAATGAGCATCCATATCACAAAGGCTTAAACCATACAACCAATGCACTACCCACAACAAATTTTATATGTAATCATTTAAACTGTCATTATTCGTGGTTGTTACTTGATAGCGTAAGACAGACGTTTCCATTTCTGAAGGGAAGATCACAAGAACATGATCCCATAGATCATGAGAACATTATCCCATCCTATCCCATGTGATGATGAATGCATCTTACAAAGAATGTGTGCAAATCAAAAATTTTTGGTTGTAAACATCAGTCATAAAACCACACAAACGAGTAACCATACACCTATGTTGCAGCTTATGTATGGTAATCAACGGCTTCGTCAAGTTTTTGTGGCAGAATACAATGGATTTGACACCAAACACTTATTACCAGACATCAGAAAAAGTGGAACCACGTCAGTTTGACAATTTCATCTGTTCCAAATGTTATTCAGTACACAATTCAGTGTAGCTTGTCACAGTGATAAGCGATCACAATTTTAATTCACTGACGTTATGTACGCAAACTGGCAAATGTAAACTAACAACGTATTGCGCAGTAGCTGTGGAAGAGTCCATAGCTGTAGTATACAACGCATGTCAAAGAACACAACAGGTGCTCTGTAAATAGCATCCCCAATTATTACGATGTGACACACCCTTGACATGGCAACAATTATTGGTACAGTATGTGTTACTATTTGCTCAATGCAACTGCTGGGCTGTAATTAATCTCAAGCTAACAGAGTATATTGGTCAAGATAACAATGAAGAAATGCCATTTGTAGGATTGGCTGAATGCTGTACACGGTTCAGCAACCTTATTGAACGGAGTGCCAGAGCCACACCAGTGACATGGAATAGGTTATCAGGCGACATGTATAATTGTTACTGAATATCTGTGATCTTTACCCATTATCCTTGTGGTATCTGGTAAATATTATAGTCATGGTGGTTATCTCGATGTAAGCAATATTCCTTGTGTAGTTTGATGTTTTCATCAATTATATTATAGCACGGCTATGCAGACTGTATTGGTAGCAATAATAAATATATAAAGTGATATGATAGAAGGCAGGTTTTTCTAGAAGGGTGTCATGTTATACATTAAAAAAAAATAAAAAACATACAAGAACCAAACAAAGTCGCGTAACTCGGCTTAATTTGAGACATTGGATAAACCAACATTTTGGTATATGATAAATGTGTGTCACTGGATAAACCATTGGAACCAAGGAAGCCAATGGAAAAAGCAATGGGTTTCTCCTCCTTAGAAATCACACAAAATCTTTGCAACTAAACACCATGACAGGTCCTTCAAACACACGGTTGGCATAATTACATATTAATTGGACCAGTCAAAACTGTTTACAATATGTTGGAAATTATTCAGTAACTGTTAGTTAATCTATTTTTATGACTGGTACACCTGACAGCCATAAATCAAGTTGGTGAAATGTAACAATAGTCCACTCTCTCACAGGTAACCAACAGCAGGTGTGAACTAGTAAATGACACCACGATCCAGAATGTTCTTCAACAGGATACATGTACTAAATGTCAACACACTTTATTCACCAGATATAGACATAACACATCCTACAGGCTTAGCCCAGTTAAATTGGTCTGGTCCAGTCATACAGGCTTGGCCAGTCAAACAGGCTTGGTCCAGTCAAACAGGCTTGGTATTGTCATACAGGCTTGGACCAGTCGTACAGGCTTGGCACAGTCATACAGACATGGCACAGTTATACAAGCTTGGCCCAGTCATACAGACTTGGTTCAGTCAAACAGGCTTGGTATTGTCATACAGGCATGGCCCAGTTAAATACAGGCTTGGCACTGTCACACAGGCTTGGTCCAGCCATACGGGTTTTGTCCAGTCATACAGTTTGGCCTCATCTTACACAATTGACCCAGTTGTAAACATTTGACCTGGCAAGTGTTCTTCAACACTTTTAGAATAAGACCCAGAAAGAACAGACAAAACACAGATAGGAGATAAGAAGATTGGTGATAGAACCCTAAAATTAGTTTGCAGCCCAACATGGCACACCTCCACAAATGTCGATGTCTGTACAGTGAGTCTAGACAGTGACATCTGATCCATCACAAAATACAGCCAGCTAAGTAAACTGGCACTTGGGGTGAAATAAGTAAACACCCCCAGATACATCCACTCACTGTGGAGTAGTGGCAAGCAAGGTAGGTAGTAGTCCAAGGTTTGAAGAAGCTTCATTGATAACAATACTGAATACAGTGAAACCCCACATTGAAAGCACTTCAGTTTTAAGTAAGTCTATTACTTAATGTCACAATGTAATATTAATATATAACAGGTATAATTATAATTTACAGCAAAGCAGCATGTTTTAGTGTTGTGCTTGTTAAACATTAATGACACACTGACACCAAGGACGAAGAATTGTGAACAACTTTCATTGGACCTATCATCTGGATAACTAAATAAATCTTTCATTTTTGCATAAAATTGATTTTAATGGATATATATCTTGCAAAATATTGTTAAAAACCACACTAAATAACTACCACAGTAAGTAACCACACAACACAAAAAACATTGTGGTAGATATTAATGACAAACAATGCGGTTGGCTTCAATGGCAGGCATTAGCTGCCATGCACCAATAAGCCCAAGGAATAATGTCACCTACTTAGGCAACCTTTGTATAAAGAAACAATTGTCAATGAGCAATGACCTTCTACTGGGTGAAGAAATGCAAGAAATCAACTGCACAATGTCCTCTGGCTGAGTACCAGGAACGTCATTGTTTGCCAGGCCTGGCCCTCTGACAGGATACAGTGCTACTTAAATGGCATCATTAAGTCAACTGATATTCAGCTATTATGAAAGTACTGAACAAAAACAATTCTTTCATCTTTATTTTCCTTTTGATATGAGTTTTTCCACATTGACACAATGGCTCCGGAAATACAACATAAGGCACAAAAACCACAAGTGACAAAACACAGACAACAATGAAGTTCATTTCTTCATAGTCAATGCGATATTAATTACTAATGTATTGTTTGGAATAAGTTAATATTTAACTATTTTGTGTGCAATCAATTTTAATACAGTTAAGTATGATTGCTGATGAACTGTACACTATACAAACGAGTCAATGAGTGTTATTTCTTCTTTGATTATTATTTAATTTGTTGCCATTTTTGTTTTTCATTCTGGTTTGTAGCCGTTTTGGCTGTGTCAACATTTTAACTTGACACCGCCGTTTTGACCAAGGTTGTTGCCAACTGGTTGTTTTGATTAGTCGCCTTTGTGACCTGTAGCCATTTCTTTCACCTATACTAATGTGACTTCCCGTTCCATTTTCATAGTGCTGGTTGTCTTCTCCAACTTTGGCATTTAAGAAAAAATTTATATTTATGTCAGTAAATATAACACATGTATTAGATTAAGATTTAAAGACCAGCTACATTATGTAACCAAAATAGATGGCATATTTTCTAAAATATGAAAATATTTATAATATTAAAATTAATTGCAATATATGTAAGTCAATACATAACTATGAGTACGACATGTCTATGTACATTGCCTAATGCCCGCAACTGATTGCAAGAGTTTGCAATGTGACATTATACATGTTTCCATCGTCAATTCCATGAAAATGTAGGAACATCTGCTTTCTATTGCTATTCACTGATATGCCATCTATTTTGGAGCCAGTAGGGCTGGAGCCAGTAGAGCCTAATGAAACATTGACTGCAGGAGGAGTCTGAAGACGGGGGTTGGAGCCGCCCATCTTCCACACCAATGGCCGACATGAGTGAGATTGTGGGATACTTGTATGTTCTATTATTACATGCACAGATTTGTTATTATATTTCAGTATTCACAAACGTGTCAACAAATGTCATTTGTCCCATATCTGACACAGAACCACTGTACAGGAACAGCTAGATATAAATAAAAACATGCTCGCATTACACGATATCCTTCAGACAACTCCCAAGTTCACAACACTTCACACTTCAACCTGGCTGACCTGTTAACTCTGACACCAACCCAACGCGATGTGTTCCACAAATTCTGCGCAATTACTGCATGACTTCTGACATTTTAACTCGAAACAGCCACGTCTAGGACTAACAGTGACACTGCAGTGGTTTATTTTCAGATTTCTTCCTTCTTCTCCGTAGTTAGGGGCACCACTGAATCCACATCACATTAATTACTTCCCCAGGCAACGATGTTAGCCAGGTAGACATGAGCGGAACATCGTCTTTTCAGTATCTCATCCAACATACTTGTGCAGGCAAAGTGAGGTGAATGTAACTGCTCAAGTCTTGAAACAGTGCCTGGTGGAATCAAACCAACATCCCCTCAATCACCACTCTGGTGGTCTAACGATTAGACCACTACTCACCACTGAGATCAGTAGTTCCCACTCATCCACCACCATCTGCATCCAGGCACTGATTGAACTAGGGCAATGTGAAGTTAAAAAAATAATGTGGAGTTAACAAAATTGCCCAAACTCTGCAAAGCAGCAAGTGGATTCAAGCCTGGGTTTCCTTTTATGAGATTCCAATGTTGTAACCACTATCGTACCACATGGCGGTATACCCCACATTGCGGTACACCCCACATGGGCCGCAACGCCTCCTTACTATCATGTTCATCAAATCCAATAGTTGTAATCTCAATACGCCAACTAACCCATTATAAACTTAATGCTGCCTTTTTGGGGTCTACATGAGGTCAAACTAAACAGTTGATTGGCAGGCAAATGACAGCCATGATACTGTTCTCATTTATTACTGGAGAATTTTTTTATTTTATTAATTATCTTTAATTTGTTTTCTAGCTAAACATATCTCCAAGTTCTGGAATACTACTGATATGATCCACCCTTTTCACTTCATCGAACAGGGTAGACCATGATACATGTATATATATATATATATATATATAATATGTATATATATATATATACATATATGTAATATGTATATATATACATATATGTAATATGTATATATATACATATATATAATATGTATATATATATATACATATATATAATATGTATATATATATATATATATACATATATATAATATGTATGTATATATATATATATACATATTATATATACACACACACACATGCCACAAACACATAAGGTGGATCTATGTAGCTCAAATCATTTCCAAAAATCATAATGAATAATTAAACAATTAACAAAATGGAATACTTCCTTATTGTCAGCTCAAACTAAAATAAATAACTACAGTAAGAACAACATATCAAATCTGCCTTTTAGAGTGTTATGTAAAGGAACATTGCTGCTAAAATGTGGACTTACCAGTTGAACATCACAACGGTGGTGACAATACTGAGGATGACAACGACACCAATCATAGTGACATAGTGTCACGACACTGTGTCATCAGATGGACAACAAGTGTCACTACACCTGCGTCCACAGCACTGACACTGGCAACGCACCAACCCAGACATCAACGGAATGTCCCGGCAGCTACAAACACACAACTAAGCTACGACACGGAAGCCAGTTGTCTGTAATCTCACCGCAGGTATACATGACATCTGGCACACTGTCTCCAGTGACCAGTGTCAACTACCGTTATCAGTAGACTGAACAGGTTCGGTTGTCATAAGACAGAGCCTGCTTTGATGGTTTTGCTGCTCTCTTGCACGTCTAGGTGGGTGAGTGTGTGTGCCTGTACATGCTCAGATGTAGATTTCACTGAATGCATACATCGACAGCTTCACGCTATCGGTCACGCATGAATGGTTGTGGTGTCTGGTTTACACTCAACTGTATTGCTATTGCAATGGCTCTATATTGAAATTGCAGCCAACGAGAAAACATGATTATATAGGGATGTGTGGAGGGTGGTTCAGTACACGGCTGGTGATTTCCCGTGCTTGGAAAAAGGGACATACATTGGGAGGGGGAATCCAGGGTTTATAATAATGGAATTAAAGCTTCATTTGGTGTATATTTCGCCATTGATTCTCCCAACAGAAAAATGAAGAGGCTGATATTTCCACATTTATTTGTGTTTAATGGTTTATAAGTACTGGTAATACTTTGATTACAATCCCATATACACGCAAGTGGTTCTCTGAATACAATTTTAAATTAATAGGAATGTATTTATACATAGTAAAAATAAATAGTAAAAATCTTTCAAAGGAAAAGGGTGTGTCTATGTGTCGTGTCTGCATTTGTCTGTGAGAATTTATCGTCTGTCACATGAAGGTGTTTCCCTGTGACAACTGTGTGTTCACTACATTGACAGTTATAACTGTTTAATGTCATGCTTACATGGTGTAGTATACACTGATTTACAGACTCCCATTCAAACAGCTGGTAGACTGCCCTAAAAATCAGGTCACAGTTTGTCTTGCAGGTGGAACAAACCATGACCTAGAAAACGGTTTGTTTGATTTTCTGGTGACAGCCTGGGTGTGGGTGTGGTTTAACAAGATTTAACAAGATTGCCATCCAGAGAATTAACTCTAGATGGCAGGTGGACAAGGAAGCTCTTTGGCTTATCGAGAGTCCAACCCTTTTATCTACATATATCCAGCCCTTCTGAGGTATGTGTCGATTTTATTTTTAAACATATTCGCACTACTAGCACCCACACAATCATCAGATAATCTGTTCCATTCATTCACAGTCCTTTGTGAAAATGAGAACTTTCTTACGTCTAATCTACACTGCTCTAGTGTTGTTAAACCACATTCTTTTAGGTGAATTTCATAACTAAGATCCCTTAGTTTTGGTATCATTTTAGTCGCTCTCCTCTGTACTCTTTCTAGCATATCTATGTCCTTCTGTTAGTATGGCCTCCACGCTTGTATACAATATTCTAAATGAGGCCTAACTATTGTTTTGTACAGCGGTATTATTAGTTCTTTTTCTTTATATGCTATATTTTGCCTAATCAATCCAAGGATTTGATTTCCTTTTGAAGCTGCAATTCCACACTGCTCTGAAACCTTCATGTCAACACTAGTTGTCAGCCCTAAGTCTTTTTCTTTTACAGTAGTACTTTGTACAGTTCCCCCCATTGTATATTCTACATATTCGTTCCCTTGTCCTGTGTGAAGACATTTACATTTCCCAAAATTGAACAACATTTGCCACTTTTCAGACCATTTGATCAACCTGTCAAGATCATCTTGAAAATGCTGTCTATCTCCATCACTTTTAATCCGTCTAAACACTTTTGTATCATCTGCAAATTTCAACACCTTGCTAGCTATATCATCGTCCAAATGGTTTACATATATTAAGAATAATATAGGTCCCAGTACTGATCCCTGTGGAACCCCACTCAAAACTGATTTCCAGTTTGAAGCCTCCCCATCAACAACTACCTGTTGTCTTCTGTCAATCAGCCATTTTTCTATCCAGTTAATTATACCATTTCCTATGCCATGAGCCGTTAGTTTTAGCAGTAATCTTTGATGTGGCATTTGTCGAAAGCTTTTTGAAAATCTAAGTAGATGATATCTACTGGTGATCCCTCATCTACCCACTTGGTGATGTCTTCCAAAAACATAACATATTTGTTAAGCATGACCTCGCTTTTAGAAACCCATGTTGAGATGGGTTTATCAAGTTATGTTTAGTAAGAAAATCCACCATGTGATCTTTAATTAGTCTTTCTAATAATTTACAAATCACTGATGTTAAACTCACTGGTCTATAATTATTTGACTTGTTTCTCGAACCTTTTTTAAATAACGGTATAACATTTGCTTCTTTCCATTTTAAAGGAACCACTCCCTTTTCTAATGACAAGTTGAAAACTGTTGCAAGCGGTAGGCTAATTTGTTCTACAATTTCCAATAGTAGTTTGGGTGGAATACCATCCACTCCAAGTGGTTTATTATCCTTCATAGCCCTAATTTTCTTAGCTACCATTTCTGGGGTTACAAGTAACTGTCTTAAATAGTCTGATTCTGCCCCCTTGAACTTAGCCTGTGGTACTAGCAGTGAACTAATGTCTTCTCTGGTAAACACTGAACTAAACTACTCATTCAGATCTTCTGCCATTAAGAATCCCTCTGATATTATATTTCCAGCACTATCTTCTAGAGGACCGACCTTATCCTGAACTTTCTGTTTGCTTCGAACATACGCATAAAAACTTGTGCTGTCATGTTTTATATTACAAGCTAATTTATGTTCATAGCTTCTCTTTGAATTTCTAATTTCAGCTGTAGCTTGGTTTATTGCTTCTTTATAAATGTTGTAGTCTTCATCATTTCCAGTACATCTATATGACTTCCACATCATTTGTTTATACTTAATTTTTCTAATGGCTTCTTTCGATAAGTGTTTCTTTTTGGACCGTTTCCCGTGTTTTTTTAAGGGAACAAATTTGACGATGATGCATTCAATTTCACTCTTTAAGATATTCCAGCATTCTGTTACTGTCTTATTCTTCAGTGTGTTATTCCAGTCTATCTTTGCTAAATATTTCCTTATGTCCTTATATTTTCCTTTGTGGAAATTTCTCCTGTACTGCTTTTTACTATTCCTTTCTGATTTTATTTTGATGGTAAAATGTATTTGGTTGTGAACACTATTCCCCAGTGGCTCACATATCTTGACATTGTCAACTAATTCATTTTGTGAGAACAAAACTATGTCTAACACATTCTCTCCCCTGGTTGGTTCCTGCACATGTTGAGAAAGGAAACTATCTTGTGCTAAAACTAAAAACTTGTGGTCTTCACTACCCATACTCTGTAGAGATTTCCATTTTATATGCCCATGGTTAAAATCCCCCATAATAACACAGTCCCGTTTGCTCACTTCCCTTAAAGCGTTTTTTATTTTTTATTCTCTTCTATGCTTATGTTTGGACTTCGATAAACTAATCCAACCGTTAACGTTGAGTTTCCTGTAACTATGTTACACCAAACAGCTTCTTCGCAATCTGCTTCTCTGTCTAATTTTATTTCATAAGCCTGGATAGATTCTTTAATATATAAAATAACTCCACCTCCCCTTCTTCCTATTCTATCTTTCCTAAACATTACATATCCTGTCAGACCCAATTCAGCATCTGATATATCGGTGGTTGCCCATGATTCGGTTATACCTATTATGTGAGGGTCAATATCTTCTACCATAATGTTTAGTTCATTTCTTTTGTTTACTATACTCCTTGCATTTAAACAAACACATTTATATCCAGCTTCAGAACAGTTTTCCAGACTGTTCTTTGCTGAAGTATTTGTGATGTCTTTATCTATGCCTCCAGTTTCAGGCTTCTCTGCGAGTCCCCCCTGCGAATCTAGTTTAAATAGATGCGCACACGTCTGTGTATTTGTAGGTGTGTATGTACATATGTATGTATGAATGTACATGGGTGCCAACCTTTTAGGAATTCATACCTAAAGCAGTGAGAGATGTACTGGTGTTTTGTATTCAGTAACAATCGTCGGCCTCATAAAACATATCTATTGTGACAGTCAAACAGACTGGAGGTATTCTGAACAGAGTGGTTATGAATAAGTATTCAAACCCAATCCATGAATGCTGTGTTAGATGTAAAGGTAGTGACACTCAGACTACATACTGAATCAGATTTCGCTTCAGGTGAATCACCATAAAGGTTAACAGGTGTGGAAGCCACACAGATGACTTCCAAAGAAATCCAAAAGAATCTGGGTAAATGGGGGTCTGGAGGCAACCGGTTTTTCACAAAGCACATCTTGTTGAATTGTTGTTATTTAATAGCCAAAGCATAAAATATCTAAGAATCTTAACTACAGTTCTGCTTGTCCGTAGAAGGTGGTCTGGTATTTGTGGTTTGCAAGACCAGTTTTGCAAGGTTTAATGGCCTGCCTGCTATTTATAAAGGAGGTGCTCTATTACAAAAAAATGACTTCTTATAAATTGAATAGTGTTATCTGGTCTGGGTATGTACTCCTGCATGCAATTTCTCAATGTTGGGATCAATAAAGTTGTACTGTATTGTACACATTTTGTCACCAAAGAATGGTAATACAATTAGAGGACACATTGTAAAGTACAGTTCTTATATAGTGCAGTATTCAGTCATTACGACTGTTCAAAGCACTTTTATGCTTTACTCCCTGGCAGACCTGATCAATCAAACACCATCTCCACTTCTCTGGGAAGCATTCAGCCATGCTGCAATTAATGTGTGAAGATTCTTCATACACAAATATCCACCACTGTCTATAGACAGGTACTCATTCATATAGCTGAGAAAAACTGACAAATACCTCACACAACTTTCAGGTAACAACAAAATGAGTTTATCTGGATTTGTTCTGCTTTGGGTGACAATCTTGTAAAACCGTTAAATCATGTTTTACAAGTGCGATTTTCTAAACACAGCCTAACTACTATGGTGTACTTGGATATGTAATCTTGTTTTATAAGTGCAATTTTCTAAATGGAGCCTAACTACATTGGTGTACTTTGTAAGAGACAAAGGTATAATTAACACAGAAAACTGTATATATTAATTAATGAGAAACCTCAGTTCAATTTCGAAATGACAGTGGTCCTCAGCCAAGTTTGGGGAGGAGAATAGGAGATGATCACATGAGATGGGGATGAGTTCTTGAGAAACAGAACAACCTGAATGATGTGATTACCATTCCCAATCATGACACAGGGAAGAAAAAGAAACAATAAACGGAGGCAGTCTGTTCCTAGGTTTTCATTTATTAATTAATATAACGTTCTTTATAATAACTATGTAGAAAGTAAACTGTCCACGAAATTGTGTTTTGTAAGTCTGTAACAATGTTCATAATTTGGAAGATACGCTCCCGGGGCATGTCCAAATGGTAAACAAAACATCCAGTTGAGTTAACTGCAACACCATTTGATGTTCAACAATTTCCAATTTCCCACGTTCCACATGGCAGACTTCTTGTTATAAATAACTTGCCTGCTAATTCTAGGTAGAGGAACAGACTGGCTCCCTTTAAGATGTAATACAATAACCCCTTGAGATATCAGACCTATGTCCAAGTTAGGTTCCATACTGGTGCCACTGTTATACAAGCATTCTAACACACACAGCTGACACATATAAAACCTTGGCAAACTGCACAACCGATGTCTCACTAAACATAAAATTACCGTAACTGCACAGGTGTCGCTATCACATGCCTGATTAATGTAGAACTATTGTTATACTAGGACATTATCACGCAGTAGGGACACCAGGGAAGGTCGTCTAGCCAGTAAACAAATTGTCAATTTCTCACTCTCAATCTCTCGTTAGACATGTATGCATCACAGGTGTGTGTGTCAGACAAACAGCTATGTGTCAAATTTAACATTAATTTGCGTTTAAAGCCAACATTAGATTTCACATATAGATTACAAAAAAATCAATTTCTCACACATTTTGCCTAAAATGCGTACATACATGTGAATTGTTTTGCCCTTTTGGTAACAACCCACTGAGAAATACGTCACATTCTGGGACAAACTGGACATTGCAATGAAGGGGAGAGGTGTCTGGATTAGGTTTAGCTGTTTGGGTTGGGGAAGAATTGGTGACTCAGCTGTTAATCCTATCTCAGTACTGTTTTTTGACAGAAAGAAACAAGAAAGTCACCCAGACATAGACAGACACACCACATGTTCTTGGTTGAAACCCACATTTTTTCATTTAAACTGCAATACCTTTGTAATTGGTTAAAGCTGCTTTGTCAACTAATTTAGACCATCAGGAATCTAATTCTCAGATGTCTAAATATGTAGTGCGTGACAAGTGTAAGTAATATCACTAATATCCACAGACATATAATATTTAAATAATGTTTAGCAAAATATAATATTTAAAATGGTCAAAAGAAATGACTGGGCATTACAGACTTTACAGTTGTATTTTGTGAAAGTCAACTGAAGGGCTGCCAATTAGCCTTCAATTAATTGAGCATGCCGGCCATGTTGTTTTCAATAGAGCAAGGGAAGTTGAAAAAGTCAACACAGAAACGATTATAATAATTGTATGGCATATTCATGAAATTTTGGAGAAATTATTCAATTAATGATTGAGTAAACATTAAATAAGTTACCAGAAGAGCAATTGAATTGAACCGAGGAGGCATCTTTAACTGGCATGTACCATTACTAATCGAATCACGTATCGTTATCTACCAGACTACACCCACATCAAAAATCAGCTGCATTTCATCAGAAATATGCCTAGCTGCAAAACTGTTAAAAAGAAAATAAAATCCATTAAACCAGGATGCAGTCGTATTTCTCCAAAAAAGTCTTAACATATGTACAGTGGAACCTAGCTATTATTAATAATTATTAAGGTCATCTTTGGGACTGGACAAAAGTGACCTGAATAGCGAGGTGACCGTATTAGCAGATCTAGTGTCCTATACTTTACTGTATATGTGGAAATAATTTGGGACTGTTCCTGGATGACCTTAACTGCGTGGTTGCCGTATTACCAACGTGACTATAAAACGGGATTCCACTGTATTGTATACACTGTACCATAAGAAATCCATACCGCATGGCAAATCTACACAGACACCCAGCTTCATGAGGGGAACTACTTCTAGCTACCCCCATCACCCACCTGTGTGTGGAGTAGGGGTCATAGGTCACATCATCTGACCCCAGTGGCCTTTCTTCTTTGCTGTCATCTCGGACAGTGTCGTCTGTTGCAGCTGCATCTTGCAGCATCTCCACCATCAATGCTGTCAGCTTATCAACGTCGGCCTACGACACAGAGCAAGCATAAAAAAATGTACCAATCTGCAGCCAAATCAAATGTAATATCACACTTCAGCTCAATTTTGTCTTGTGTGGGTTATTTGACATTTGTACTTGGTTTTGTCAACTGAAGACGAAAGCTCAGTGTTCTTAATTTTGCACCAGAAAGAGAATAAACATATTTAAAACATAATGTGCTTTAGAAAAAATTACACAAAAACTACACACAAAGTAAAATTAAACAATATTCACTCTTATTATTTTTAAGGACTATATTTTAGAATTATTGTTGGTATGTTTTAAAATATACCTGGTAATATAAGTTATGATTGCAAGTATGTATGCACAACAAAATATGTCTTGCAAGTACATTTATATAAGTGCAATATTGATTAATCGGATGCTTTATTGTTTTTATTTATTACTAGAAAATTCTGTGAAATGTATTATGATAAGAAGTAGGACTGTAGCTACCTTGTGATCTGTAGATGACTGTTCACCAGCCGTTTGTGTCTCAATGGTCTTCTCTGCCATTTGTGCATTGTCACTGGAATACTGAAGCAGACAAACACACTCAGACAACTCTACAGATGCTCAGAGACAAATGTCATCAGTCTCCGAGGTCACGATATTACAGACTACAGTACAGCAACGACGTATTTATTGATTTGACGGCATCTGTATTAATTATTGCTATTTCTGAAATCCAGATAAGTTCGTAGGTCATCAGGTATAATCCAGACCTTCCTAATTTTTACCATTAACATATAAATTACCAGTTACCGTGCACAATGACCAGTTGGGAGTTAAATGTGGAATGTGTAAATCATTAACACTTTCATGTATGAAAAATTCATTGCAATAATCCCCATGATATGACGTGCACAAAAGAGCGTTTGTTTTCAAAATGCGATATAGTCATGTTCAACCAATCAGCACTGCCGTGCTGCACGAACAGCTATGCGGGTTGAGAGCACAAATCAGGTGAGAACAAAATCATTTTAAATCACATTTTGCACAACAAATGTGTAACAAATATATTCAGAATTTGCCACCTTTCTCTATGATTTGGGATTGTAAATATATATCAACCTATTTTATAATTTTTTTATTTAAACTTTGACGATGAAGCACAAAAGTTATTTGTTCTCAAAATGAAGAAAATGGATATATCGGGTTTTGCCATGAAACCTTTCATATATTGCCAACAAAATGGTTAACATGCAGCTTTGAAATACTTTATAATGCCTGATTAAATACTACTAAATTACAATAAAACAGACATATGGTGTTTTCAACTGTTTAGTGCAAAGTAAAACATGAAAGAGTAAAACAATTAATATAAATATAATATTTCACATGAATTATAATTGTTCCACATTGCCATAACATATACACATTCAGGCAGGTGATTAAATATGCAGAATATTTTACAAGCCCTACAATTAAAAATATCTTTACAATGGCAACATGTAGGTAGGTATGGATTCTAATGCTGCACTTAACCTACATAATGTGTAGATAGATGTCTTATTGCTAAAATGTACATATATATATATCATAATAACACAAAGTTATATTGTGTTAACAAATGTCATGTTGTCATCTCAAAACCGATCTGCAGTGTTGTTTGCTACCTACATTAGACGATGATGTCTGTCGCTCCGTGGCACTGTCACCCTGGCTGTCGTTACAGTGAAACACAAGACAGCTGATGACACTGCAATGTGACAAGGACAACATCAATGACAGCTTCAGTGGCTTTGTCGTCACACAGAACTGTAGTTACAAACATACAATGACCTCTCAACATCTGACAGTCTGTCTCTCCAAAAGTCTCCATCACCACAAACGTTTTTTAAAAGTATCTCCGTGATATTATCTAAAGGCCTCAGTTGAGAATAATTGTTTCTTGTTACACTTACTGGCTCTCAAAATTAGTGTAAGTAGACAGGACGATTTTGTATGCTTAATATATTTTCTGGGAGAGTAGTTTTTTTGTCGGTATGTATATCTGTATTTTTATGAGGATGTCACCATGAATTCCTTCAGTCTCAGACTAATATGAGTGAAAACATAGTTTTGGATTTTGACAGATCTACAGGTTGGGTTTTCTTGTACTTTGATTTATACAGAGTCGTATATAAATTATGTATTTACAATATGGGCCTTGGCTGTAGTAATTATAATGTCTAAACACTAACCAGTTGGAATCCCCGTGGCCATGGCATAGCCATACTAGGTATGGGCATGGCTGGGTGACATGGCAACGTCTATCTTGCATCATAATCTAAGTCTGTTTGACATATTTCTTCATGTCTGTCCGTGGACTTGACGTGCCTGTGTAAGAATGTCACCGTATTGAATCTATTACTTAGTATCGGGCTCCCGAGTTGGATTGATCGATCAGCCTCAGATGTAAACAAGCTGTCGAACCGTGGCTCATTTAATTAACGAAGGCCTTTAATTAATTCCTCAAAAGATGACTTCCTTCCGATATAAAAACCCGTTCTCCGTTCACATAATATAAATTGACTCCGAGGGAATAACATATATATTTCTGCTCTAAATGCCCAGACATTACTAGTAGGGCCTACAAGGTTCTCCAACAGCCGTCTCGAAATAAGGAAAATACGTTTTCATAATATCGTCCACCCATTCGGTTGTAAACGTATCTCAATCAATAATTCGGTAAATCAAGGGACACAATACGTACCACAGAAATAATGCAGACACCTTCAGCATTATCTTCTGACGTTTAGAGTCATATTATGTACACGGTGTAGATGAACTGCTACAAAACATCTACACATCTCCCCAAACGAACAACACGGAAGATGGAGTTCCTTCGTTATTCGACGATGACGTGTTCGCCATTGCACCGAATCGAAAACGAGTCGCTCTAGTGGTTCCCAAAAGAAATTCCCCTGGTGTTGCGCATTTACATTATAGCCCGCTATATTATATAGGGATTCTTAGCACACGATGAAATGCCATTTAATGGATTGTTCAGATTGTAATATAATAAATAAGATAATTGGCGGTACCCAAAGACATTTGTGTTGAAAAGCCATAATAAAGGGGCGTGGCGCCATATTAAAAAAATTACTTTGGACACACAATAGACTCTTCTGATTAATATTTTGGAATGCTTTAAAATGCCTTAGCCTTAGGCTTAGCCTTAGTGTGATTTTGGAGTCCCGCCAGATGCGCACGCAAGTTGACAGCCGAACGCTGATAACGCCACGTCGTGTAAAGTTCAGCTAGCGTATTTGCATAGGCGGATGCAGGGGGCCTGAGGGTATGTGTCCCCTAAACCTTTGGCGTGCCCGTAGACTTTTTAAATACTAAATTAAACTAAATCAAGCTAATTAATTAAATCAATTAAATTACGATCATAAAATAAGTTTGTTAATGAAATTTAAATTAAGTTAATTATTAAAAGACAATTACAATTAAGTGAATCATCCCACGTTGATCTGAATTTAGACACATTCGCTGTACGTGATTGATTTTAATTCACTACTGACATGCGCATTAATATTATACTGTACTTTATCTTGTAAATATATGTTCCCTTTCTCAACCTGTAGATCCCCTAAAAGTGATCACTAGCAATCACACGTCTGGGGGTCATAAGGTCACCGGTGTGCAGGTAGCCACTAACTAAAGTTGGTATTATAAGACGCAGCGAAGGGTCAAACATTACCAGCAATTAATCAGTGAATGAATGGAAAGCCAATGAGGCCTGTCCCATTACTATTAACCTTGCTTGAAAAGGGGTTTTGGCTGAGGACTAAGCTTCAAAGGACCATTGAATCCCTTTGGACAGGCAGCAATCACACTGTTCCAATATCACCTGCTTGTAAACATCACGGCTAGCACAAAAGAAGAAGCCATGATTCCTCCAAAGTGTAGTCAGTCAAGGATTACCAATGCAAACAAAAGCCCTGTGAAGCTGCTTCATCCCTGGAGTTATAACATAAAAAGTAACTAAAAATATGGAAGTGCCCGTATTGGTGATAAACTGTTTAAGCAATTGATGTTTGTCAAATGCAATGCTCATCTTCTGAAAACAATCTATTGTAACATTTAAACTTATGTAATGCTCATCTAGTCTTCTGTGACCAGTGGGACACATTAAGCTGTAGCCTATAGGCAATGTTTTGCTCTACAGTTGTAGACAGGTTTTGAGAATAAATATCGCGTTTGTAATGTGTATGTAATTATTTAAAATATGTAGCATTAAGCTTTTTTATATTTCAGGGTCAAAAATGTACATATTATATAGACCTACACTACTAGACGTAACACAAACAAACATTCGCATTCGGACGCAACCACCAAACATTCGCATTCGACCACCAAAATTTGCATTCAAATGTAATCATAGAAATAAGCATTCGCATTCAAATAAAGTTACGCATTCGCATGCAATGGTATGCAATCCTTAATAAGCCAGGTCCCTATATAATATATGGTACATCTCTACCTGTTATAGGCACACTGGTGGAAAATCAGTGCTCTCAAAGTACTTTCACACATGCACGCACACACACAGCATTCTTGCATGAGTTGCAACGGCTGTCCTGTTTTTTTATTTTTAACAAATCATTCCTAGCTCCGTGTTCAAGCACATTTAAAACATGTTCTATTTTTTAATTTATATATGTTAGGCGTGTTAATTTTTTTAGTAAGGGGTTGCCCATAAAGTACGCCATGCTTAATGGGTGGGGATGACCTGGAGGCTACAAAGTGTTGCATGGAGGTCAGGTTCTCTGCATATTGCATTTAGTATTACGTAATGATTTTTGATATGTTTGCTCATCAAAACTGTCAATATCATAGATATAGCATTAATTGTTCAGCCAGTTCTTTGTTAGATATCAACAGCATATAATTTACTTGTAAATGATGAATTAATACAGCTATGCAACGAATATATTAATTATGATATGTGTATGCATCATATGTGGGGTCTTTGTCAAAATGAATGTAATGTTATTGAGGGTGACAAAGGGGTGGGTGTTTCAAAAATGTCCACAAATAGCGTAACATACTTTATCGATGCCCCTTAACTTCTGAAATCTGAATAAGTATTCCACACAGCCATTGTTGACATCACCTCTAGACCATCGATTAGTGGAAGTCATGTCCCAAACAATTCACACAATCAACCCATAATTGTCATATTTATTTAACGCAATCAGAACTTAACTTGTTAAGAATCTGCGCAATTTCCTTGACCCTTTCCATGATTCTCTGCTTATCCATTTCTTTTAGCCGTGTTCCACACTTTTGGAGAAACTTATCTGGGTGCCACTGCACCTGCTGTTCCCTCAGGTATTTCTTATACTCGTCAGTCTCTTTATCCAGGTCGCAAAACAGAAATTCCCCTACTTTTGTTAGGTCCCCAGAATTATCTTTGTTTAGTGGCCAAGGTATATCATCCCACCCAAAAGAATCGCTTGTTTCTTCCATGTTTTTAAACAAACTTTCACATTTCTGTTTATATATGAGCTTTTGCTTAAATTGCTTTGTTTTCTTGTGTTGTGCGCAATGTTTTAGGTATTTGCGGTGTTCCTCTTCGAGTTTCTTTTGGAACTGCCTCTGTTCCTCATCACTGATTCGTTTCTGTTTACTAGGATGTTCATCTGCAGTCGTTGTAGGTCGTTTTGTTGGTCGTGGTTGTCGGTGTTTCTGATGGTATTCCGTGTGGATTCTATCTGCCCAGTCGTCCCATGTTTCTGGTTCTTGTGCATCGCAATCTGAAATTGGAACAACCAGACAGTGTTTATATGGAATAAAATTTATCGTAGTTATCCTCCCAATTTGAAATTAGAGTATACAAAACTCTCCTTTCACCCTATTTCTGATTGTACCTTTTCAAACAAAATTATGCCACGCGTGGGTTTTGAGAAAAAAACAGTCGCTTTTCAAGTTGTAACAATTTCAGTAGGCATCAGTGTATGTGCAGTGGTAAAACAAATTGTACAAAGTTCATTAAAGTGTCCTGCATTGGCTATTGAATAAGATCAAGGAAGTTTATGTAGACCCCATGTATAGGTATAACAATATTAAGTAACAAAACCATAATTCTATTGACACAGTCATAGGCAAAAGCAATTAAAAAAGATGTCAGTTACTCCTATTTGAATGAAGACAAACAAAGTGTCCAGATGGATTCTGAGAGTCTGCAAATTTGTTAGTATTATCGATCAGAAAATCACACAAACTTGTGTAACTACAATTATTAAATTGAAGCGTTTGTTGTATCTTTTATTCTACTGTAGTGACTAAATTAGTTTTCAATGTTGTGTAATATGGAACAAAATATTTCAAAGTGAGAAAAAAGTTCTGCTTTGGAGAAAATGTCCAGCCATGATCTGTTGATGGCAGGACCCATTAGAACATTTTACTGGACCCTGTAAGAATAACAACAGTGCTACCTACTTTCTTGATAAGACCCTGATTGCTCAGCGAACTCATCTGATGCCTCATACGCCAATCGCTCGTTCCAGTCAGCCTCAGGATCTGAGGAGACATCTGCTTCATTCTCAGTCTCGGTCTGCTGCAATACAGCAAAAACAATCTCCATATTATTGTAAAGCACCTCCGCCAACACGGTTGGAAATTGCCAAATTAAGAAATTTTATTTTTGATTTACATATTTAATATAATTTATGATCTTTTTACCATTTTATGGTATTATTTCATAACTTAAAAAAACAAATACTGGATTGTGGCCTGATCTCATACAATCATTGACTAGGGACATATGACTGGGAAAGGTATTTTAATTCTTTGGAGCTTCACTGCATTCAATGCACAGAACAATGATCACAGGTGAGACATTGTATCGACACCAAATCAAAGTGAAACCTTATCACAATGAATTTGATTACTGGTAATTAAAAAAACTAGTACCTTACTATGTTACAAATATTATCACTGCTATTGTAATAGAATTGACACAATAACAGTGTTTTTTATTCAGATGCATGTAAGAACAACTTTTCTTGGTGTCCAGACTATATAAATAATAATAGTAAGAAATGTATTCTTTGGAGTGATTTTTAAAATAACGATTTAAATTGCTGTGACCACACACACGAGGATGAATATGTGCATCCACAAACACATTAACAAGTAAAACAAACACATACAGAACATCCTAGATGTAGACAATTTAAACTGTTGCACATACCCCATTTTAGAACACATTTCCACACTATGATCTATGTAAAATGTTAATCATTAATACTCATACCAAACCAGTGTTAAAGCAATTCTTTGAGAATAAAAAAATTACACACAAAAATGTATCTATAATCATTATACAGTCTCATACCTCATCTTCTTGCAACAGCTGTTGTTTAATCATCTCCAGTAGTTGCCGTGGTGTCACATGGGAATGATTTGCGACATCCAGTCCTTCAGGCCACTTTTTCATGAGAGGGAGAACAAGGTCTATGTAGGCTGTGAGAAATACATTTAGGCAAATTAATCTTTAGTTTCCATCTCATCTAATGCACCGTATTATGTTTACTGGGTAATACGTGACTTGATTAAAATGTGGCAAAATATATTAGCATGACAGTAATGTATGTAGAAATCCAGTTATATTCATGTATATGATATACAGACGTAATGTATGCATAAATGTAGTTATATACATTTGATTATTTTGATATAAATATATAATAACATGATCCTCTTCTTCAGTCTTGTGGTTACCCCTGTGTAGAAGAATATTCCACAGTTTGCACATGCGCAGTTTAAAAAGGGTTGATAAAACAGCATTTTTTATTTTTGAGTTTTTTTAAAAGAGGGTGTGTCTAGGTGGTAATTTTTACCCAGACCTCAACTGCCGCTTTGTAAGCTGTGAGGGTGCTGGCCGAGGACGTTTTGTCGGGAATCTTATTCCACAGATGGATGGCTGAGGGGAAGAAGGAGTAGAGGGACGTGTTTGTTCTGGAGTGACGCAGGAGGAGCTTATTGGACCGTCCCTTGGTGCGACGGTTGTTTGTTGTCAGTGTACCCTCAGTTGGCGTGATGTCCACAAGTCCACTCATTGTCTTGTACATAAAGGTGGCCTTGTTGACAGTTCGTCTTTCTTGGAGGGTCTGTAGTTGTAGTCTATTTACAAGTTCTGTGGCACTGGTATAGTGGTTAAAATCATGGTAGATTCTCCTCGCGGCACGGCGCTGGACAGCTTCGATGGTGTTTACCGGGTGTTTCTGGTGGGGATCCCACATGACAGAGGCGTACTCCAACACGGGGTGGACCAGTCCTTTGTAGCAATGTGAGTGCACTTGTGGAGGGCACCTTTAAGGTTTCTCTATATGAAAGCACTTATACGGTTTGCCTTGGCAGTGGTGGTCTGTATGTGGTTTCCCCAGTGGACGTCAGCGGTCAGTTCTACACCTAGGTATTTGGTGCTGGTGACTCTCTCCAAGGGCTGCCGATGGAGTGAATACATTGCTATGATGGGCTTGCGCTTCTTTGTGATTGATAGGACATGACACTTTGATACATTGAAGCACATCTGCCACTTTCTCTCCCATTCCTCCAAGGTGTTAAGGTCCTGTTGTAGTTGGTGAGTATCAGCCGTGCTGTGGATGGTGTGATATAGTATCGTGTCGTCAGCAAATAGTCTAGCCTTGGTCTTGATGTTATCGCACAAGTCGTTGATATAAATGACAAAGAGAGTTGGGTCTAGGACCGATCCTTGTGGCACACCGGAGATCACGTGGCCTGTTGTTGAAATCTCCCCCTCGACAACTACTTGCTGTCTTCGATCACAGAGGAAGCTCCAGACCCAGTCTTGGGTCTTGCCTTGAATGCCCTAGTAGTTCAGTTTTAGAAGCTGTTTTTTATGGGGCACCATGTCAAAGGCTTTCGAGAAGTCGAGGAGTATGGTGTCTGTTTGGCCTCTTTTGTCCATCTCTGAAGCCAGATCATCAATGATTTGGATCAGCTGGGTCTTGCAGGATCGTCGCTTATGGAATCCGTGTTGTGCGTCCGTTATGATGTTGTGTTGGTCAAGGTGACGGGTGATCTCGGCTCTCACAATTTGTTCCAGCAGCTTGCAGCAGATGGAGGTGAGTGAAACGGGCCGGTGATTTGTAGCTTGGTTTCGGTCACCTTTTTTGTATATGGGCTGAACCAAGGCCTGCTTCCAGATCCTGGGAACTCGGCTGGTGTGTAGTGACTTGGTGAAGAAGAGGGCGAGTGCAGGAGCAATCTCTTCTGCTACCATCTGAAGGAGGCGGCAGGGGATGTTATCCAGACCAGATGCCTTTTGTGGGTAGAGTTTCTTCAGGAGTTTGAATACCCCGGCGTTGCTGACCTGGATCTCTGACATCACCGGGTAGGGGCTGGGTTCTGGAGCAGGCAAGTCATTGATGTTTTCATTGGTAAAGACTGAGCAGAACTGGTCGTTCAGTTGTTGGCTTTGTCCTTGCTGTCACTTGTGGTCAGTCCACTTTTCCTTAGAGGGGCTACTCCGACAGTGTCGCATTTCTTACTCTTGATCAGACGCCATAAGTCTTTCGTGGTGTCTTTATTGATGATCTTATTTGTGTACTGCTGGTACGCCTGTCTGTTTGCTCTCCTTGTTTCACGTTTCAGGTGGTTGTATCGGTCCCAATCTTTTTTCTTCTTGGTGCTGTTCGCCTTCTTCCATGCACGATATTTTCTTCTGGATGTTCGCTTTAGGTTGTTGTTGATCCAGGGCTGGTGGAACTTTGTGGAGCACACTTTTGTTGGAACATGCTTGTCCATCATGAGGGTGAGGTGTTCCTGTGTTGACTGCCATGTCTGCTCGACAGAGGTTTCATTGTTGTCTGAGAGGAGTGTCTTGGTATTCCACCTCAACTGCCTTATCACAAATCAATCGCTTTAGTAAAACTACTTAAAAAGCCAAGACAGTACAGCTGTATATGAAATTTCATTAAATTAATTCATAGTAGTAGGCACCATTACTCAATTAATATTGTATATTTCTTCAAGTAAATACTTACCATGTCTGTTGCCACTTTGTGCATGCATACATGCCATATGCAATGCTGTGTTACCCAGATTATCACAACTTGTGATATCAGCTCCTTTCTTCAAGAGGTATCTGTTGAGAAAACCGTTACCATCAACAATGATGCTGGCTTCTATACTTCTGAATGTTGTGAACAGTGAATGACTGAACAGAATGTTGTGTGTGTGTATGCATCCACATGCATGTGTTTTTGTGTGTGTGGTGTGTGTGTGTGTGTGTGTGTGTGTGTGTGTGTGTGTGTGTGTGTGTGTGTGTGTGTGTGTGTGTGTGTGTGTGTATGAGTCTGAGTGTTTGTGACACAGTGTGTGTGCACATGCACATTAAATTGTACAATTTTGCTAACTAATGTGAACAAGATTACAGAAAATATATTCATTATTAAATTACAACAATTGTGCAACGTTTCTTACCAGTTATATACGTTACTGACATTTGTAATCAGCATCATGGCTGGTACCACACATTACTGATTCAATGCATCACAGAAGGACTCGAAGGACAAACCTGGCAATGGTGTCATGCCCCAGTGCACACGCGCGGTGCAGTAGACCAGCACCGTCTGGCAACTTGACCGAGCTCACATCTATGTCGTACTTCTTCACATAGTGCTTCAGCTTCACGAGGTCATCGCTGGCAATATATTTCAGTATCTTCTTCAACCTCCTGGCTGACATCCCCTGGCATTTACGTGCCTGTGAAAAGATATTTATTACCGTTTAGTATTTGTCTGTGTACAGATTGAAAGTTACACGTTTAAATTATTCTGTACATGACAAGATAAACAAACTGATAAGCAAAACAAGTGAAGTGGAAGATCAGAAGTATAGAAGCCAGCAAAAATAGTCATGTGAGATAATATGTAATAAGTTATCAACATGTGGATGTTATGTGTGTGTCTGTGTTGTGTGTGTGTGCGTGTGCGTGTGTGTGCATGCATGCATGTGTGTACGTAAAACATGTCTGAGAAGACATGAATCTAATGTTATAAATATCACTACATAACTCGGCATGACATGTATTCATATTTTCATGCACTCTCATTTTTGTTGGCACATGAAATTAATATAACATTGGCATATTGTAGGATGTTTGACATAGCTATAGATATAGCACACATCCTACATTAGTAGTGATTTCATCATCTAAAATGGTTACACATTCACCTACAGGGGGATCTTTTATTTCCATGACCTAAGTCAGTATGGTTTTGTGTGTCTCGGACAGTCACACTAAAAAATATTCAAAGTGGGGTTAACAAAATGACAACACCTGGACTGGAACCTTTTCGCCCTGTATGAACATTGCTCACATTCTGTACTTAAAGGTGCAGTGCTTCTGTAGTCTGACTACAGTACCATCAGTCAAAAGGATTGGGGTTTATGTCCAATTGTTGCCATTTAGAAACATCTTCATGGACACCAAATTGTCTTTTGTAAGAGACAGCACTTGAATACTGATAGTTTTTTGTTCTAATTCTGCCTGGCGTCTATGCCATGCCATGCATTGGCCATTGCAGCAGAACTCACACAGGGAATGACAAATCTGTTGTACCCATGGACTTGTGACCAGTGAGTAAGCCAGTGGATGTGGTCTCTATCTTCGTTCAAATTATTAAGTAAAGGTAATAGTAATATGTAATAGAAACGATTACAAATATTGAAGTAATAGTAATAGGTAGAACAAAAACTCAATGTAATAGGAAGCAATTTAATAGTAATTGACCTATTACTTTTATATTACTATTGAACATTTCAACGAATTTTAACTACATAACAATTCCATTTGATTAGGTTGTTACGTGCAAACATGATCTATCAACATTAGCCCGGAGTGTGAGTTATTGTTTTAATTGTTTGTTTACTTATCATTCACCTAAGCCACCATCACATACTCTGTTTGCCCAGATTACCCCCTTTACCTACACTTGGACCTCAAAGGAATCTACACTTCCAAGTAATAGTGGCTTCTTTTGTGTTAGACCTGCTCCCACAGGTTAATAAAGTTAGCATGTTTGTCATGTTTCTTTGGGTGATCTTGTTACTTATATAGAGCTCATGGAAATAAAAGATCCCCCTGTAGGTGAATGTGTAACCATTTTAGATGAATATTATCTACCAAGTTAACTGGCAGTGACAATGCTTTTGTCTTCATTCCTATATGGTACTGATATATAAATAAATATGTGTAATAACATATGTTCTATCCTAAAACAGTATAGTTAATACTAAATGTGATAGTTATAGTTTGTGGTATATATAGGTACAGGTGAATTCGGCCCACATCGCTTGGTGAATTCAGCCCATAACTCTGGTGAATTCGGCCTCCAAGCACGACGTCCATTTATCTTTGGTCCAGAACTCTGGTGATTGTACATCCGTGACCAACTTGAAATAGGAAATTACTCAGTTCAACTTACTAATAGCACACATAATTCAATTATTAATACAATAAAGAGATTAATAAATATGTTAAGTCTAAACACAAACGAACTAAGCCACCATTGAATGTTCTTTGAGCAGTGATTTTTACCAGGCCGCATGAATTTTCAGTTGTTCACACCTACTCCGAGAAACAAAGCATTAAATTTCTGCAGTATCAAACTAAACTGGTTTCCCTTCCATTTGAAATATCTGCTCGATGAAACAATGACAGAGTTGCAAGCCAGTTCCTTTCCCTTTGATGATGAGTACATTAATAAAAGAGCTCAGAGTTGATGGTTACTGAGCAGATCTTGAGTGTCACTTTCGTACAAGAATAAAAAGAGCTCAGAGTCAATGGTTACCGAGCAGATCTTGAGCGTCACTTTCGTACAAGAATAAAAAGAGCTCAGAGTCGATGGTTAATGAACAGATCTTGAGGGTCACTTTCGTACAAGAATATAAAGAGCTCAGAGTCGATGGTTAATGAACAGATCTTGAGGGTCACTTTCGTACAAGAATATAAAGAGCTCAGAATGAACAGATCTTGAGGGTCACTTTCATACAAGCCAAGTTAAAAACAGCAATTAGACTCATATAGCTTGAATGACTGACCTCACAAATCACCTTTTATTGATCACGGAGATATTGAAAGATGTTGTTTCATGTGAAATAAATATCACTGTAAATGGCAGCAGTATATGGCCTATTCATTATTGGCTTAATTTGTGCTAAAAACAGGTTTTATGACACAATCATAATGATTGTAGAATGTAATATAAGGATTGTGTAACGTACCATGTATATAACATAATAGACTTGTCATACTCATGTGTAATCGTCAGTTTTTTATTCAATCGTACTCAATGAAGTTGCAAAAAATACCATGTAATCGTTTTCGTACTCGTTCACAATTTTAATCCTACCATAAGTGTGTGATGCATATTGATGTTGCTTCTTATGGATGTCCATACTACAATCTCTTCCCCCAAAATATCAAAAGTAGAAAACAAGACAATATTGAAGTAGCTCCCCTAAAAAGAATGGACCACTGGTGTGTAACAGTAAGGAGAAGGCCGAGATCCTCTTGGACCAGTTCCAGAGTGTCTTCACGAAAGAAGACAGATCCACCCCCACACCTTGATCCCCCACAACACTCCAATATATGTGACATTAGAATTGACACTGCCGGAGTATGTAAATTACTCAAGTCCATCAAACCACATAAAGCACGTGGCCCTGACCAGATCCCCAATGCTGTCCTTAAGACTTGTGCCGACACTCTATCCCCAGCACTCCGAGACATCTTCCAGAGATCCATAGACACAGGCAACCTACCGTCAAACTGCCACACAGCAAATGTATCAGCTGTCTTTAAAAAAGGAGATAAGCACCTACATAATACTACATAATCTACCGCAACATCATGACCTACCTAGAAGAGCACAACATCCTAACACACCTCAACCATGGCATCAGAGCAGGCTTCTCCTACAAAACACATCTCCTCCATAAATTATCCTACTATGGCTTAACTGGAACCATGCTCAAGTGGCTAGAAAACTTCCTCACTGACAGATCCATGAAGGTTGCACTAGACAGTGAAACTTTGAGAGAAGTACTCATCAAATCCAGTGTCCCACAAGGCACTATACTTGCCCCGTTACCATTCCTCTGTCATATAAATGTCCTACCAGCATCTGTAAAATCCAAAGTCTGTTTATTTGCAAACGACTGCCTATTATACAGAGAGATCAAAACATTCAATGATCACATTGCACTATAACTCGACCTAAAACAACTCCAAAAGTGGGCAAAGGACTGGGGTATGAACTGCAATACAAACAAATGCTACATCCTCAGTGTAAAAAATAAAACTGACTTTCTACACCCCTATCTTGGCATTCCCTGTCTTCAGGGGTGAGGCTGGCTTGGATAAGTCAACATTTTCTTTTCTTTCTCCTCATTGCACTTGCACTACTTTCTCTACCTCCATTCTCCTCAGTCTTTTGCTCTTTTCCTCCATTCCCCTTTCCATCCCTCCAGGTCTCTCTTCACGCAATCCTACCACCTCAGTCTTGGTTGCTCTCATCTTCTCTTTCCCTCCACTCTCCAGGCATCTGCTTTCTTTGCCATCCGTTCTTCTCCCATTCACTCCAGGTGTCCTGCCCAGTTCAACTGACTTCTCACCAACGTCTTCTTGAAACTTTCTTTCACACCAACATCCTCCCCTCAGCTCTTCCACTCTTCGCGGGACCTACGACTTAAATTCCTGTACAAAATAGTTGAGGGATTTATATCAGCCATCCCTGCAGAAACATACTTTCGGCCCCCAAAAATAAATAAAAGACGTATCTAACCCAAACATTTCCCAGATCAGGTATCCTCAAACTTTGTACAGCACCTAACAACCCATAACACCAGGTGCTATACAGTACCTGCATCCCACACCGACCAATTCAAAAACTCATACTTTGTAAAGGCAATAATAGACTGGAAATGGAATAAACTAAACAAGTTGCAGGTCCTGGGTGAGACCATAAACGATTTCAGTCACTTATCCTGCGGCCCAAACACTCAATAACACCATACGAACTCACTCGTCATAAACCATAGACAATCATGGCTCCTTACGACTCAATTAATTAGAATAAGCTTCGTTAACCCGCCGTTTAGAATGCGCCACCAACGTTGGAACATTGCCGGTCACAGATGTAATTACATTGCTGAAATTCCATCTATGGTCAAGGCTAATGAAAACAATTAAGATAAGGACACCACAGTGATGGTCACCACTAGGAAGAAAACAGTTCAGATAAGGGCGCTGATCAGCACCCACCACCCCTACTAGGTGCTTGCACTTAAGGTGGCTGAGTCTAGTTAATTAATTAATTATAAATATTGCATATGTCATTAAGCACCCGCCACCCCTATGTGGCGCTTGCAGCTACAGCATGCTGCAGAGTGCCCGCTGAGTTGTAGAAACTATACAAATTACACATGTCATCAAACGCAAAATGTCAGTGCATGCACCATCAGTATAACGTCAAAATCCTTTGACGCATTTGCAGTCCCAAGTGATGTAAATGACTACTCTGTATTTGTGATGATATACTTTTGTAGTGAAGCATGCAGTTGATATATAACTAGTGTTAACTATTTTGTTTTGCACAACTATAATTTAACATATATTATTATCATGCCAACTGATTAAACTATAAATGATTTTTGTTGTATGGTAACCAAATCTTGTTATAAGTAATTACGATCACAGAAATATATTTGACACATGTTGATGCTATATGCATACCTTTTAACTATATGAGATATTTCAAATTTTTGTTAGGGACACGTGTTTATTGCATCCTTCATTGCACCATATGTTAATTGAGTTACACTGCAAACAAATGTTGACTTGTGCTATCTATGCAACAAGTGACATCCTTTCACCATATTAGTCAAATAATTGTTTTCTTGCATAGGCCTACTACTCTCGTTTATACAGACAATTTACTAAATGATAGAAACTGTGTCCACCTTGTTGATAACCAAAACAAGACTTTGGGATATGTCAGTCATCACTTATAATCATTTATAAACACAAGATAGTATCGTTAAGAAACACTTCAAATAATATCCACATAATGACTTAACTCCTAACGTTGGGCCCAGATCACTTAGCAGATGTAACATTGACCGAATTCACCACCCCATTCACACCATTATAGAGTGGACTGAATTCCCCAGAAAGTTGGGCCGAATTCACCAACACCCGTATACATTTATGCATACCGTGCATTATACCATAAAATATTCCGATGAAAAATGTAATACTAATAGTAATTGCTTCAAATGTAATAGTATTAGGAAGAAAACAGAGTAGACCTTCGAGCAAAGTAATATATTACATTGCAATGTACTTGACCCCAGTCCTGGTATATAAATCTCACTCTGGCGCATTTCATACATTTTGTAAACACTAAAACACACATAAACGGGGCATGTCATTAGTCCCGGATTTGATAGTGTAGGCCTTTTAAAAACGTAGTGCAAACGTACCCTAGCCGAAAAGTATCTATAAAAATGTCCTAGCCGAAAAGTATCTATAAAAATGTCCCAGGTACTAGACTCATTCACAGTTTTAATTGCCGTCACTAGTCCACACCACAGCCCACATTCACTCATCAGGCATCCCTACTCTACCGCTCGTCTACTGACAACCATTGAGCGATAATACATGTTATTCATATTTAATGGCACCAAATAAACAATCTATAAAATAATGTGATATCATATCTTACCCCAAAGTTGTGCAATATTATCATACACATGTTCCATGGTAGTCAAACAAAAACAATTACTGGTATTCATATTTTTAGTATTTAATTTACATTGACTAAAAGTAAGCAAAGCCTAAGCCTAAGGTACAAGGAAACTAGCAACAACTAATCATACTCCGTGAGGTGGCGCCACCATTTGCCGCTAACACCACAACCGCCGCTGGAGTCACTTCACTTGGGGTGAGACCACATTAGATTTCCCCATAGGCGGCCATTATAACGTTTCCTTCATTTCCTGTAAATTTTACCCAACAGTTTTCTTTAAATTTTTACACCATATTTACCCTCTATTCATACACATGCTGTGCAAAATTCGTAAAATTCTCCCTCAATTTTCCATAAACCACTTTCAAACCTGACACCCCTTCATTTCTGCTAGAACCAGACAGTGATTTGCCTTAATGACATCATACAGCCAAATGACACCTGTGTCTATACGCAGAAAAGCACAATTTGACAACTGTCATAATTTGACAGCTCTGGTACCACGCTGCAGAACAACATAATTTCTACTCAATCAATACTATACAAGTACTCTCAGAAATTCACACAACCTGCATAATATGCCATGTCTATTGGGAACTCTCTCGGGTAATGGCGGACGAATCCTTAATGTGGTCTTACCCCACTTGTCTAGCCAAACGTAGACCAAAGGTAGTATAATTTGTTTATACTAAGTATTAGTATTTATTGTCTTTGCCTAGACTACCATTTTTGATTGCTACGAAAATTCCACGATGTTTGCCTACAATTTTGAAAGCCAGCACATGGCCGGACCACTTTTTTCCAGACCTCAATTTTGGCCGTGGCTACTTGCTGCAATGCCCCAGAAGCGTTGCCTTAGATTTTTAGAAATACAAAAATGGTTCACGGCCAAAATGGCCGTGCTTAATTTGTAATTTATAAAATTATAATGGGATACTTTCAAGCAGTGATTCGGACTGTGTACGTCAGGGGGCGATAAGAGTCATCGGTCCAATTGTCGATTGCCATGTACAGCTGTTAACGCGTGTACTAGCCTGTGTGTTCAGTGTCATTTTTTCCATATCTGTCATACCATGGCAAACAAAAAATTTTGGAGAGATGACAATCCCCCAGTTGAAGGGGAACTGAGAAGCAGAAATGCTAGATTGTCCGGAAGAAAGACAAACACCACAAACTCCTGCGAATCCAAGATTGGGCTGTTTGCAGTATCCGACCTAAGACCTGTCTGCCTTCGTTTGCAATGACTGAAACTAAAAAAATAGCACACAATCCTATGCCGACAATTCGTACAGCTAATATTTTACGACTTCGATAATACGTTGTAACAATGATGTTCGACAATCATCTGAGCTATCACCAGCCGCCAGCAGACCTGCCACATTTTTTGGGTTATAATCTGTATTTTCGACCTAAAATTCTGTAAGAATCTGTACAGTCTGTATCACATGTATACATATATGTCGCGCATACCATAACAACATGTGAATACAAGTTCGACATTTTATTACTATGACATATTATACCCAACATCTGCCACAAACTACATTCATCGCTGTGACTCAGCATGCGTTGCATATTTAGTCAGTCTCAGCATCTGCCGCGCTTGACCATCCTCCTCCAGCACGATGACGTCATCGGCCATCAGCAGAAAGTCCTCATACTCATCTTTCAGCTGTTCGGCATCAACGTCGGGGGCAAAGCGGGCTGCCAGACGTACAATCGGCTCGTACGTGAAGTTCAGACGGGTTGCAGGGTCGAGGACACCCAACTCAAGTCGCACAACACCTGGTCGCCGAACGGAAACTTTGCGACCATTTTGCGCACAACCGCACAATAAAATGCGTGCTCATCGTTGACGAATGACGCCTGGACGGCTGGCGTGACAACTTCATCATCGAAGAAGGAGCGCACATTCAAAATGACCGCGACGGTCCAGTCGTAGTGCAGGATGTGGCGATCGTTGATCAACAACGTTGCGGATGGGGCGATTAGCTGTTTCCCGCCGTTGAGCCACCTGCCGCATTTTTCAGAACTACAGTTTACGAGCGCGCCATTGGCTATTGCGCGCTACAACGAACTAAATCGGTGATTTAGTTCGTTCTTTCGATGTAGTTAGTCATTAAATAAACGATTACTTCATTGCACCGAAAGCTGTTTTTTTTCTCGACTTATCGATTTTGTGACGCATACAAGTAAATAGTGTGGCTATATAAAGGTTTTTCTAAATGTTATTGAAATCCGTTTCGAAATGGAGTACGGCCATACGTAGGCCTGTTACTAAAAATCGTCAAAATCCGCATCGGACACGGGTAATCCGTATCATGTGGTAGGTCTGCGCCGACAGTAGTTTTAGAAATCGACGTCAGCGCTGTCAATCATGCATCACGTGAACTTGCTTCGAGCGATCGCCTCCCACCAAAAGATCGCGTCGTCTCCAGGCATGTACCATAGTAGTCTATCAATAAGCGCCGTCTTGCCATGCGATCTAGTCGTACTATTTCGGGAGGAAAGTCACGACGGGCACCGATCTTATTAATGCGTTGACCAAATAACGTTTAACATTCTAACGAAAAATAAAATGGTCTAGATGCACTGGTGTATTCAGGATTTTTCGCTGGCGTGGGGGAAACCTATTAATCCAATTTGCATTATAAAAAAACGAACAAACTGGACACAATTTAGTTGTATACCTACCACATTATAATTATTAAAAGACAGAACAACTCAACAAAGAACTCAGACGCGCACGCACGCACTCGTACGCGTACACATGCACGCACTTGCTCACATGTTACCGCGATACACTACTAAGATGAATTCCGATCTGTTACTAGTTTCTAAGGCTCCGATTTTGATCCAAGAGAACTGGTGACACATATGTGCACTTTTACCCATAACATTCCGCTGCGGAAATGTGACACTTTCCAAGGGGCTAGCGTATTTAATAATAATAATAATTTTATTTATAAAGCGCCGTATATCCGGAATATAATTCTGCTCAGAGGAGCATAAAAATACAACATTGTTACAATATAAATATACAATTATTTGAGCTAACATGGTAAATATATTACATAAGATGCGTAAATTATTATATAGAAAATGTAAGGCTTCTAAAATTCGTATAAGATTTGAGATCGCAGCAGAATTGGTTGTCACAGGTTATCAAATTAGCCTAAAATATTAATTCTGGTCATGCCAGCTACAAACGCTATCAGCGGGCGGTCATTTAGTGCTACGTAGCGTTAAATCATAACTGAGGACAACCATGACTGAAGTACGATTGAACCATAATGATGATGTTCACAAGGATAAAACAAACGCTTTTTGTATTGTAGCAGTTGCCAATGGTTTTGTATGGGAATACAAACCTTGTTTGGGTATATTTGTCGTTGTCAATCTTGCAAATATCCAATCCACGGTTAGGGAGAAATCAACCCAAACGAAGATTTCATTTCCTGAATGATGGTACAGTGGAACCTCTCTATTGTGATCACCCTCGAGAGTGGGCCAAAGTGACCTCAATTACGAGATGACCAAATCAGCGAGACTAATTTCCTATTCTCTAAAAATAATTTGATACTATCCTACAGTGACCTTAATTGCGAAGTGGCTGTTTTATAGAGTGACAGTAAAGTTAGGTTCAACTATATTTGCAAGCAGGAGTGATTTATGTACTTCGGCGTACGTGTTCACGCATATGTAGGTACAATTAATGGAAACAATGCAATGTCATATAAGAATACTTTATAAATAAATTAGGTTGGAACTTAAGTTGGAATCTGTCTTGTTAAGAATGGCTATCAAGTTCACCAAAACGCACCATTTTGGTAGTATGTTCTCGAAATGTTAGATGTCAGGGAGAGGGTTAACCGCCTCCCCACCCCGGCTCGACGCAAATATGCCTCGTTGGACCGCATACGGGCCGGACCATTTTCGGTAGCATTGCTACGCCTCTGAGGCTCCGTAAGCAACACTGTCGCATGCTGTGGTCTCGCTCTCCCTCGCTCTCCCTCGCTCTCCCTCGCTCTCCCCCGCTCTCCCTCGCTCTCCCCCGCTCTCCCTCGCTCTCCCCCTCCCTCCTTCCCTCCCCCCACACACCCACACCACACCCACACCCCCGCACACACACACACACACACACACACACACACACACACACACACACACACACACACACACACACACACACACACACACACACACACACACACACACACACACACACACACACACACACACACACACACACACACACACACACACACACACACACACACACACACACACACACACACACACACAGAGACACAGACACACACACACACACACACACACACACACACACACACACACACACACACACACACACACACACACACACACACACACACACACACACACACACACACACACACACACACACACACACACACACACACACACACACACACACACACACACACACACACACACACACACACACACAGACACACACAGACACACACAGACACACACACAGACACACACAGACACACACACAGACACATACACAGACACACGCACACGCACGCGCACGCACGCGCACACGCACACACACCCACACACGTACGCATATCACACAATATAAGCGTATCTCGTCTTTTTGTTTTCTGTAGACCTTGTGACGCGTTATAGCTATCATTTCCCTGTCAGTTCGATATCAGTTTTGGAGCTGTTCACGCCTCAACTTGGGATGGACAACATGGAGCAAAGCAAAACACGTAGCCTTTGACATAGCGAGATGGCGGAGTTGCGCAGTAGCCTTATGGATCACAAGGCCCAAAGAGGATAGGTAAGTAAAAGGTCACGCCTCACGTCGCCTCAAGGCCGACAACCTCCGCGTTTTCCCTCGCAATTCGTCTTCTCCGTTGCACCTTTCATTCTGCCACGATGTCCGAATGGTGGTGGTCACGGCGTTCTTCTCATCACAGAAGTGAACAATAGCCCAGCGTTTGGTCAGGCTACTGTTCATCCCGAGCCCGGCTTCTGAACAGCGTTGATCTCCCCAGGAACTAGACGCCAGAAGGCAATCTGGTAGATCTGTAGACATTCATCTTGGCCTACTCTCGCATCTGCCGATTATCCATCAACGGCCAGCAATTATGTCCAGCAAACGGCAACAACGGAGAGAACAATCGAAACAAAATCAACGGAACTGAACTGTATTCTACTGCGTTAACCTGATTTTATCAGATGAGTGATGCTTTCAGCGCTGATACCACAACAAGCATAATGGCGCTAGAAACATCAACCACAGATGTTGCCGTGAACGTTGTTGGTGGGATTGTGACGTCGTTTACTGTCCTGCGTGAATTTGTATGGAATGTATATATATATATATATATGGTACATATATATATATATATATATATATATATATATATATATGTATTGTATACATATATATATATATGTATACACAAATATATATATATATATATATATATATATGGTATACATATTATATATACATATATATATATCTATATATATATATATATATTATATATATATATATATATATAATATATATATATATATGTGTGTGTGTGTATATATATATATATATATATATATATATAGATGCCCAGCGACGATGTGCTGTTGGAAATTTGCTGTTGGACGTGATATCGTAGCACGGGGGCGGGGGTGCTGTGTTATTTTTTTTTATTTTGTAACTATTTCGCTTCAAGCGGAACTCTTTGAGGAGGGAGTACGCATCTGTGGAGAACTTTGGTGTAATGGCTAGAGCTTCGGACTCTCAATCGAGAGAACCCTGATTCGAATCCTGTGCGGCAGTATCGAACCTTGGGCAAGTTCGTTTACTCGCTCTGCTGTATGAATGGATACCTGGCAATAGCCAGTGGTGGCTATTTGTGTACGAATAGTCTTCGCGCATTAATTGCAGCGTGGCCGGATGCTTCCCAGATAAGTCGAGATGGTGTTCGATTGAACATATCTGCCAGGGACTAAAGTGTAGAGCGCTTTGAGCAGTCCTGAGGACTGGAGAAGCCGACGATGCGACCCGGTGCTCTCGACGTTACTGCGCGCTTCCTCGTTCACCTGGTCCATACCCGACTGACGGTCACGGGTCGACGAGACTACCCTTTGTACGCCACGATACTTTTGGCATCGATCCAGCTGTTGAAGGAGGACGGTTACTCGCACCATTGCACTAGAACCTCCTCCCCCATCTTGCCCATCGTGCGACGTTGTAGAACCGCCTCCACGCGATAGAGTTTATCCTTCGACACTTTTTTTTATAATTCCGACGTCTAGTCATCCAGTAACCGGTAAACGGGCGGGTCGGACGGGTGCGCTTCTCTGACGGTGAAGAGCTCTTCGCTCCAGCTCGCCATGTACTCTTTCTCGAACCGTCTCTTCGCCTTGCTGATGCTCACACGATCTCCCACTCGCAGTTTTGGTATGCCTCGACCGCCACTATCGTCGTACAACCGCTGCCACACGGTCTTCTGGTTCGAGGCGTTGACACTCGCGGGAGCCGTACTGATGCTTCGATGGTACGTGTTGTTGTACGACCGCACGAACCCCGACAACGCTTCGATGTATCTCAATGTATGGTGTTTCGTGAAGTACCGACACATGCAAGTCTTCAGGGTGCGGTTAAGATGTTCCACGATACTCGCTTTGGTCTCCTCGCTGTGAGTGACGAACTGGTGGATAACGTGCTCCTTCAAGTGCACCTGAAAGGGGCGGTTGAGAAACTCCGTACGCATGTTGTTATGTAGTGCGGTCGGTGGCGGCTGCAGCAAACCCTCGAACGCCGTCACGAAAGCCCTGGATCGGATTTACTCTTCAACGGAACGTACCATGCCCACTTCTAAAAGACGTCCCGTCGTCGAAAAGTCAACGAGATCGGCCTGCCGCTGTTAGTGTCGACCGAATTAGACGCGGTTTAGTAGGTTGCGTTGTCGACCTCCCATGGCGTGTCGTTGCGTACGACGACACTTCCATTGCACCAAAAGAGGATGGCTGCCTAACAAATTGTATAATAACGTACAAATATAAACCGACTGTTGCTGTTGCTTCTTCGACGACTACCGCTCGATCTCACTTCATGGCGCCCTATAAACCCGCTGAGCGTTTCACCTTTCTTTAATAGTCCTCCCACCGACGACCGAGAAGGTGAGCTCGACGAGGTGGATTCGCTTCCGCACGGGTAGTAGATCCGACGATCGACGTTGCCGATGAGTTCCATAGGGATGTTCAGACGTCTCATATGACGCGGGAACGCTTCCCATCTCAACGGTGGAGTCGTTCACGAAATCGTTCACGAAATCCACCCTATTTCTTCCAGCCTTCCTTTCGGTACACCGTCGTAAACGAACTCCTCCCGTTCGTTTCACCGGGTCAACGGGTCCGTCTTCAGTTTTTCCAACAGCAGTCGGGCTTTTCTTTTCATCCTTTTTGGCGCGCTTTCCACGGTTTTACCCTCTGTGCCGCTCAAGACCGCTGGTGGTGGTTGTGGAGTTTCAGTTGTTGGTGCCTCTTTCACCATAGATACTCGTTTTCCCGTTCAGATTCCCGTACGCTCGAGGACGGTCTTTATGTCGGCAGCCAGACCACTCATCACACGGGCCGTGGTCGTAGTCGGTGCGAGCGACGGTAGGAGATTCTTCACCAAACCGGTCTCTACAAAGCCATTTTCTTCGCGTGCTCCATTACCCGATGACTTCTCTGAGCAACGGTAGAAAGACCAAACCCGCCAACGGAGCCAACAAGGCCGATAAGAAACCGCATGTTTGCAGGATCGTCCGCTTCTTTCCGACGGTCACTTTCTTTGACGATAGCTGGCGCATGTGTTTCCTGTACTTTTTTAATGTTTGATTCTGCTTAGGACGCAATTTCACGTTTCCTTTCAGGATGTTATCGGCGCACTCGCATAGACCACAAATAATGTCAGCGTTGGGAAGATGGCTTTTCGCAACGTTGTATTCTTGTTCCTATTCAGCATCTGCAGACACAAGATATGTCTCTTCACGCCCTCTGTCTTATTGTCTCTTCACGCGTTCTGACAAATGCCGACTAGGATGACGCGTCTCGGCTTTTACACTCTCGGTACGTAGACGTACTGAACGCCGTCGTCGGGGAAGATGCTCGTGCGCAAACGCCCTATTTTTGGCTTCGCTTCTTTCATGTCGACCAGAAGGTAATTGTAGGCTGATGACGTTGGGTCTTTGAACGCGTCCTGCATGTATTTCAGGCGACCCGGATACATCTGTTTCGCCAGGTGACCTACTTGACCCGCGTCTCGTGGACTCTTGAACAACACCATGTATTGTGCGTTCAGGCTGATGGTGCGGTTTTCCTTCCCTTTCGGAAACAAGTTCTGTAGGAGATATACGACGGACGTGTTGCAGTGATGACCTTTTTCGTGAACAAAGTCGGGACCCGACTGTCCGTTTCCCCCGTAAGGTCGTCGTGGACGACGAGAATCCTCGTTCTCGCATTAAAGGTCTCTGCGCCATGAAAACCGTCTACGAACTCTACATTAGACATAGTCTTCGCCATAGAGGCAAACACGGTTTGCCACTGACCGTAGCACAACAAGAGCTTCTCGGGTGTAAGCTCGACCGTAGACGAAGCGAAACGCAAGAGGCGGGTGACGAAAGTAGTTTTACCACACCCCGTAGGACCGGCTACAATACACGTAAAAGGATGCTTCCACTACGTATCCATATCGGCGACTGGCGCACGCGAGGGATGTAACCCCGTTTTATCTTCTGCATTTATCACGCACCTCAATAAATAGCTTTCCGAGCGTGTTTGGACCTTTTTTATCACCGTAGCCGACGCCCAAAACCTACTTTCGACGGCACCCACTTCACCAGTTCAACGTTTCCAGTAGCCAGCAAGCCCTCTCTCAACTCCTTCGAGGTCGTGAAATTTGGCATCAATACGTTCCACATACATTCGACACGTATAGCATCCCACTCTGATTCTCTTCTCTTCTTCCTTGTGGCTCTACTTCTCTGTTTCACCATGTACGCTGACCTTGCCTCTTTGATACTTTCTCCGCATTCGGCGTCTTCATTAAACATCGCCTTTCTATACGGATAAGCGTGTTCAACACACTTAAACACTCGACCGTATGCTTTGACTCGGCACGAGTAAAAGTTCCACTGGAAAGAAGCTGACCCACCAAACCGTATATACATTTCTCCATCACTTGTCTCGGAGCGTTTAACCGTTGACGAAGGTAACTACGCTATATACTGACATGTCACTACAAAAAGTGCACAGATAAGCACTTGCAACCCCTACTAGAGCGCTCACGCGAACGCTAGAGTACCCTACTGGATAGACCTTTATCGTGAAGTGACGCTAAGTGATATAGGCGCTCATGCGACCACTAGAGGCCGTTACAGATCACTCCTTTACCGTGTGGCTATACTATTATGTATGTACGTATGCGTTCTGTCCTCTGGGGGACAAGGCCACTAATGTTCGACCCCAGTGATCAACATGAATGAGTAAATGATGTTAGATTGTAAAGCCGTTTTCCAGTTTTCAACATTTTATTCACGACGACGAACAATTACAAGAGTGGCTAAATCACGACGGTTTTACACCGCTTCAAGACTATGATAAAATCCGACGCCACAACGCTTAAATACACGTTTATGCATACACACCTATATAACTATATCTGACTGATCGCTACGACCTCCTACAGGTGTTAAACATACCCATGACCACTACGGAACTTTAAATACAGGTCTCTAAAAATACCTACAAGCAACTCTCTCTCTCTCACATTAAAAAATACACACAGGCATTACTACGGAACTTCCATAAACGGGTGTTAAATATAAGACTTTAATAATACATTACGACCTATCAAGCTTAATCATTTACGGAAATATAGGTGCAATTGTGTAAGTATGTATGTCTGTTTGTAACTATATATGTATATATGTAACTATGTATGTGTGTATGTATGTTTGTATGTAACTATGTACGTATGTAAGTATACATGAATGTATGTATTCACCAACTCGCATAGACATTTCTCCATCACTTGTCTCAGAACGTTTAATCGATGACGAATGTAACTACGCTATATATCTTTTTTCTTTTTAATAGTTTTAATTAATTAGTTAATGAGTTAACTAATTAATTATAAAATGTATATGTCAGCAAATGGCAAAATTACGAGACATGAACTGTTAATCAAAATGGCTAAATCCTTTGATCTTGCGATATATTTGCGGTCCGAAATTACCATATATACTACTAATCATGACTTAGAACGACAACGTGTCTGTTCCACCATGCGATCAATGTGTCTTTGTGTAAATGGAGTGCGATTATATAATTATCTAAGTGATCATTTAAAAACTACTAATACTATGACTGCATTCAAGCGTAAATGCAAAACGTTTTATTTAAGAAATATATGGTTGTGGAAATCTAAATAAAATCATCAACAAATATAATTCTGCCATTGTGGTAGCTACCATATGTGTTAGCATGTGCACTTATCATATACTTTATATATTGAACATGAATATCTTCAATTACATTATATAAATTATGATTGAGAAGGTAGAAGAATAGCAACTTCAACAAACGTTACACTAATGTGTATATATTCATGTCAGGGGTAAATCTACATACAAATCAATGACATTGTATTGACCCCCTTCAAACATTGCACATTCTCACTTGTATTATAGTTAGACTAGCCGAGTTATCCGGCGTTGCCCGGGGAAGAAAGGCAGTCATATAGATCCTCAAATACATCCACTGAAATATAAAAAGGATTGTTGACATAATATGAACACTGAAAATAGACCCAACCTCCATTGCCCAACATTTTAGTTCCTGACACCTCAAACCCATCCCAAATGTTTCCAGCCTACCTGCATTAATAAATTGTAACTGGTCACTGGCCTAGTTGTTAGGACAACCTTTTGCCAGAAATCGCATGCGCTCACCCGTGTAACTAACGTAACCAGCAACTGGCAGCTGATTTACGCGTTAGGGATTTTGTAACGTTAATAACATAACAATGATTACCTGTACATTGATATAGAAAAACAATAAATTACGTGGCTGGAACTCCACGGAATTGATGCAGTGTGTTGTTTGCCAGAAGTAGCACACGCTCACGGAGCTGATGCGGTGAAATGCTTACGTGACCAGCGACAGGTAGAGCTGGTGCATGTTCAGCGCTGAGGATTTTCAAACGTCAATAACTTAAAAATTATTCAAATTTTCTGCATACATCCAGCGACATGTTTGTAGATGGCATACATATCTCTACGATACGATATGATATAGAAAATCATTAAATTCCGCGGCTGGAACTCCACGTACATCCTTTTGAATTATTGAGCCCCCAAGTTCTCCATCCCCCGGACGAATTTCGAAAATGTCTAAATCAAACGAACCATCTCAATGGGCCCGGTAGATCATATGCAAAATGTCATCCCGATACATGCAAAATGGGTGCATATACAAACAGAGTACGAACTGTTTTATAATATAGCCATGCTTGTTTTGTATTATATTATTGTTGTTCCAATGTTTTGAATAAACGTTCTTTCATTCAATTCCGATGCTCCTGATCGTTCAGCTGTATACATTAATACCTGCCTAATGACTGTGGTGGATATTTGTTTACGAATATTAGTCTCCGTGCATTACTTACAGCGTGAATACTTCCCAGAGAAGTCGAGATGGTGTTCGAATGTATACATGTGCAAGGAGGTGAAGTGTAAAACGTTTTAAGCAGTTCTAAGGACTGGATACAGCGCTGTATAAAACATACCTTTACTTACATAATTCAATCTGACCACTTGAACAGCGCTTGTCCGTTTGTATAATATTATGGGGTTGCTCTCGGTTGAGTGATCGGTCCTCAGACATCCTCTGTCTATGCTGCACCAGTTGGCAAGCATAACTTGATGGCCCATGTCTAGATGCCCATGTTGCTAAACTTTACATATCAGTCACTATCGCGGCGACGTTTGTGATATCGTATACAATAAACCGTGTCAAACCTGAAACATAGGCGTCGAAACTGGGGGAGGCCCTCCACCAATAGTTTTGATGGGGGACTGAAGATAGGATTAGCCGTCCAACATTTAGGGAAGAGGGTGCATTTTTGGATGGAATTTGATGTTTTTGGTGAGACTGAAGGTGATTTTTTTGGTGAGCTTCGGGGGGGGGGGGTGCAAGTAGAAGTTGTTCGTGAGCTTCCAAAATTATGAACGTCGCCGCTAAAAATAGTCAGCAGCACCACACACCCCCTCTTATGATGTCATGAACCGACAACGACAGCGGAGGAGTGCTGAACTGAATCTCCGTGCTGGCTCAACCCCCTCAATATTAATTTAGTTCCGACGCCAGTGTGAGAATACTAAATATTTGTGAAAGTTTGACTCAATGTTTGTACAATCTAACTAAGAGTTATGTTACGACGACCGGACGAGGACGGCTCGACTTCAGGCGCCTTCCACCCCGGACACACGACCCGACGTACGTCGTCACGGAAGTGTGAGCACAGGCCCAGATACACCCACATGTTGGCCGCGTTCACCGTGCACCACACGGCGCGTGCCGCGGAGATGGTCAATATCAAGTAGGATCTATTGCTGTCGGCCTGGCGAAACCGGTAAGTGAGCACCATGGCGCTGATCTTCTTGCACAGCGACGACACAATGAAGAGGACCGACACAACAAGAAGAATCGTCGACAATTGACGCACCCTCGCCGCGTACTTCTTCTTCTTCGAGCTGAGCCGCAAGACAACACGAACGTTGAAGTATGTCATACAGAGGAATGGGACAACGCTGGAGACGGCCACGTCAATCCACTGATAAACGATACTCGCCGTGTTGCCGGCGTCCGGTACGACAACGCATAACTTCGTGCCATCTCGGTGCTCGGCAAAGCCGGCTGTTCTGAGGGTGTATCCGTTCTTCACAATCGCTAATATAGCGATCAGAAAGATGTTAATCCGGGACTGTCGGACGGAACACAGTGTCTTGAAGCGGTGCGGGTGTAAAATAGCCACGTACTGGTTGGCAGCCATGGCCGCTATCACCCAGGCGTTGCAGTCGACGCAGAAGCGGCTGATGGTCAGGAACAATACACACATCGTGAGATTTTTTCGTTCAGGAAAGAAGTTATAGTTTAACCAATGGATCATCATGGGCCCGGAGAGAATGGTGAAGTCGAACGCAGACAGCGAGCGAATGTAAACGTGGATCGATTTGTTGTAGTAGTCCGTCTTTCCGAAGACAACGAACACGAGTGCGTTGCCAATGAGTCCACCGAACAAGGAGATAGCCTCGATGTACAGCGTGATGAAACTTGCCACTTTGTCAGCTACGTGTCCGCTGTTGTCCGTGTAGGTTTGGTTGACGCCATCGCTGTGGATTCTCTCCATATCATCCATGTTACTGAAAATACTTGTTTCACGATACACGCAATGTGTGTACACTGATTCACATGCACGCAATCGGTGTCTTATATGGGTAGCAGATACGTGTTCGATATAGGCCTATCCACACTTCGGGGATATACACAACCCTCATATGTGCACGACATTTCTCAGAAATCTGCTCCGCCATTAGTAATCCGTGCGTGAGCAAAGACATAACAACTTCTACACATGCGATTTTCTCTAAGCTATCTCGGTGGGCAATCCACTGCCATACGGTTAATTGGTGATTATCACAGCAGTTCAACGTATACGCTGACAAATGAGATACAAAACAACAGACGTCGCAGTAGCAGGTCACTGATATGTAATAACATATCTTTGAGTGGGTGAAAAGGAATGAACCAACACAAAAGTTGACGAGCATGAATGTTGGCATGGTGATTCCCACCCCTGTCTGTGATTCGTGACGAGAGTTAGTATTTCGTCTATATTGAACCATATATGCATCTACTAAAAGAAAAAACCAGGACAATCATGAAATTAGTAGGCAAATGCACATCTCTTCAGGAAAACTAAATCCCCGACTTCGATGTGCTATTGTACCAATACGTTATTCTGCACTTATATTGGGGGAAATGATGGCAACACTTAACATTAGATATGGCATCTCTTCAACATCAATAACTGGTTTTTAACAAGCTTAAAACCTGGGGTGGTGCGCCTGGGTGATCAACATTGAGTGATAAAACAAGGTGAGCAAGGTACGTGGAAATGAAACACACAGGAGGAGCAGGTTGAGATGGGCAGTATTTATAAAGAGAGTCTAAAGAAGGACTGAAACAGAGAGCACGGGAAAAGGTTGTAAGCTAAAGTTTGGTAAGGAAAAGGTAAAAGTTGTAGATATTACTGTCTTACTAGCATAGGAGATATACTTTGCTGTTCTGTTCGCTTTGAACATGGTTTTTTTATTACTGTATGTGGCAAATGCTATGAGAATAGCAGACTGCCATTTCAACCCAGACCCGCAGCTGTGCGAATTCAGCTGCGCCAAGTCAAGGTATCGCGTGATTGGATCAATGTACTCCAGCACTAGGGTCGAATGGTTAATCTTTGGAACCAATCATACGACACGAATAAATTGTTAGTGTCAATCTCATTATTCATTAAGGTTATTATGATGCAGGGTTAGGGTCAATAGTATAAAACAGTTAGGGTTTGTTATGGCTATAGTTAGGACAAGGTTTTCAACAATTACGGAGTCGACCACCCTCCCAAGCTAGTCTCATTTGGCCGACCCTAGCCCGTGTACCGGGCGAGAGTTTGGCCCAAGATACCTGCTTGACTGTTACAGTCAGATGGCATCACTCTATTTCGGCGATTGAAACTGTAATGTAACACAAAGTTATCTTTTTTGTTTTATTTGATAACGATAGCAAATGTAATGGGTTACCTTGATTCATGGTAACAAATCGTCTTCGACAACGTGAAAAATGCCAGCATCAGGCTAACGTATAACACGAAGAGGCGCCACATTATGGTGCTGGAATAATCGAGTCTACCCCCCTCTGCATATAACTCTTTTGTGTATTTTGGGCATGTAAACGGAACATCGGAGTTAAAAGAAAACAGTATTCTCATAGTTTTTTAATTAATTAATTAATATAATATTCATAAGACTATAATAACTCTGTTGAAGGTACACTGTCTGCCAAATTGTGTTTAGTAAGCCAGTAACAACTTTCGCAATTTCCCATTTTTCCACGTTCCACACGGGAGACTTATGCTACAAATTACTACGCTGGCTAATTCGGGGTAGAGGAACCGACTGCCTCCCTTTAAATTATAACACGAGTCTCCCAAAGCAAACAAAGATTGATTCGAAGACCACATTAACGATAATACACACACACACGATGGACCTAACAGACAAGTCGTTAATGTCATAGTCCACTTATCGAGGCAAATTTCATCTAAAGTCTGGATTTCTCCACACAGTTAATATTTTATCACTACCTCATATGCGTCGGAACTAGGGGCTTGATCTCCAATATGTAGAGTAGGGGAGGAGGTTTAAGCCCCTAATATTTTTCGTGATTTTATAGGTGTTTTGCTGAGCGACATCGAAGTTGCAGTCATCCTAGTTGCAACATCCGAGCTGAAACTGCATCATGGTTGGGTAGATCCATGACAATCTTTAATAGCATCCCTCCCAATGTTTTGTCCGATGTGATGCTCCGGCCATAATTTAGAAACAACACCGCGAAAATTCAAAACCAGTACCACCGAACACCCCGTGTTCACGACGTTCATGTCCGACAACAGCGGAGTGTTTCGGTTTCGGCTCAGCGCAAAATATTCAACTCGTTCCGACGCCTAAGCTACCTGGTTTTCTCCCTCGTCTGATACATAAGTTGTAATGCTGCATTCGTCTGTTGTGTTCACGTATTTCTTTAACCATCGGTTTACCTTAAGAGTTGCTGTCTTTTCTTTCAACATTCTTTCTTTTGTTTTGGTGCTTTCCTTCCGCTTAGCAGGTGTACTCCGCTTACGCTTTATTTGTACATCATCAAAGCATTGCGCGCCGACCATATCAAAGAATTCCCCCTTTTCTCCTTGTCCTGCGGCACATGCTTGCATTTCTCTTTCGTTGTCTCTTTCTGTCCCTTTTCGCTTATATAAGGGCTTATGCGTCATAAGCTGCCCAGCTACATCTTTGTCGCAATCTGATAATATACCCCTTTGTTCCGCTTTCGCTGTCCCTTTTTGCTTGTGTAAGAGTTTTGTTGTCCCATCCTCCCTTGTTACGCCTTTTTCGTAATCTGATGATATACCCCTTTCTTCCACTTTCATTTTCCCTTTATGCTTGTTTAAGGGTTTTGATATTCCACCCTGCACCACTACGCCTTTTACATAATCTGATGACGTATCTCTTTTTTCCGCTGTCACCTTCACTTTTTGCTTGTGTAAGAGTTTTTGTGTCCAATCCTGCCCAACTACGCCTTTCTCAAAATCTAGCGGTGTATCTTTTTCTTCTGCATTCACTTTTCCTTTTTGCTTGTTTGAGATTGTTTGTGTCTCGTACTGCTCAGCTGCGCCTTGTTCAAAATCTGAATGCGAATGTGTTTCTTCTGCAGTCGCTTTCTCTTCATGCTTCCGGACTTTTTCACAATATGTTGGCATCCCTTCTTCTTTCGCTTTTACTTCATGTTTATGTGAGGGTCTTGGTGCTCCGTCGTCTAAAGCTGTTCGTATCTCTTGTTCTTTCTCTTTCGCTTTCGCTTTTCTTTTATGTTTATATGAGGGTTTTGGTGCTCCGTCGTCTTCAGCTGCGACTATTTCACAATATGTTGGCAACTCTTGTTCTTTCGCTTTCCCTTTATGCTTGTGTAAGTGTTTTGGTGTCACGTTCTGCCCAGGTACGTTTTTTTCATAATCTATGGGCGTATCTCTTTCTTCCGTTTTCGCTTTTCTTTTGTGCTTGTTTACAGGTGTTGTCGTCTCGCCCTGTACAGCTTCGCCTTTTTCACAATCTATGGACGTGTCACTTATTTCCGCATCCGCTTCCTGTTTCCCGTTGTCTCCAGTGATCGCTTCCTTCGATGTCTTTCTCACTGCATGCCGTACTTCTGCGAACACGAGAAGTTTGTCACATCCTACATCCTAGCCAATTGTGAGTAATCTATTTATCAAACAATTTGGAAACGCTATATAAAATGCGTATCGAAAGTAGTCGTACACGTGAGTAATTATCCTGAAACATATAACACAAAAACCGGCAAACATCACACATTGTTCTGTAGTAGTAGGGTGATAATACAACGATGTACTTAGTGTAAATCACACATACGCACACAATCACCGACGGGCCACACACACACACGCACGCACGCACGCACGCACGCACGCACGCACGCACGCACGCACGCACGCACGCCCACGCACAACCACGCACGTACGCACATACATCCTTCAATCAGCCCATTCATGAACGAATGTACTTGCGGCAACGTGCGTGTGAACACGAACGCATGCATCCATAGCAGTGGTGATGACGCACCTGCATAGAAACATGACATAATGGCTGCCACGATGGCGCCAATTACCAAGAAAGGAATCACGCCTCGAACAAGCACATCCGTTATGGCTGTTGCAACTGTCGTTCCTGTTTTAATACTCAAACGATCGGTGTCGTTGTACTCTTTTTCTGGATAATTGTCGTCCGATGTATTGTACCCTCTTCTTGGCGACCAGACATGTTCTCGTGTGTTATTGCGTAACATATGAAATGGAGATGCGTTGATGCTGGACGTGACGTTTGCAGTTCTCTCAATGGCGTCGGAACCCCCTCTTGCAGCTTCGTACGTTGTGTGTTCTGTGGACACTGCCGGATAAACCACAGTTGTGTGATGCAGCCGTTGTGTCGTGCGATAACATACTATGGCAGTTGATTCACCGCATCATTGGGCCCGATTCGCTTGCAATAGAAAGGTGTCAGGGCAAAACGCGATATATTCATTTGTTGGTTTTGTGAAAAACGAACTTTTGTGTTTCGTTCTCAAACCTTAAATACAAACTTGTAGAAGAATTGGGAATAGATTAATAATCTATATCAAAGATAATGGTAGCAAAGTTGGAACTTTTTTTGGAGATTTGTTATAAAAATGTGATAGCAAATGACTTTGTTATAAAAATGCGACATATCCATGCATTTTTGTCAAAACGCGATATATTCATACAGCGAGCGCCGTCACTACACGTAGCGGGAAATGCAGCAAGCGGTGCTTATTGGCTGAAACGAATATAACCAGTTTTGAAAATATACGCTCTTTTGTGCATGTCGTTTATTGGATTTGTCGCGTCTTGACAACACATTAAATATTATACTACTTCAGCAGATGGTTAAACCTACGTATCATCCCTGTTCTGGCGAAATTTCAGAAATTGCGTTTATTGCGTTTTGTCCTGAATTGTTTTTATTTAAAATTTTAGTTATTATTTAGTAGATACTGGTACATTTGTTAATATTGCAATCATCACGCGATATAATGATACAAATGGTGAACTGCCAGCATGTTTAAATATGACGAATTACTATTAAAAAAATAGTGCGCAGAGGGCTCCACTTGGAACAAAGGCACTATCCGTAATTATTGTAGGAATTGAAATTGAGAGATCTCTTGATTAGAACATAATTTTAACCAATTTTATAATATGTATGGATATTTGGCAATATGTAAACAGGGGAATGTATAGAACCATTGGTCTGTTGCTGCAAATGGGCTGCCGGTTGTTGTATTAGCGTGTTGTCTGTGCTGTGTTTCTATAACTCACTTTGGGTATAGGTGTAATAGATTGGACTAAATTAATTACGCCGCTAAAATGACATTACTACATAATTGGTCTGCGCCAGCATGTTTACTATATTACAACACATCCTTTAACGTTAAAAAAATCTCATACATTATGGTCAAAATTGCGGTCAGTGCCTCCGTTTATGGGCGTCTTGAGAATTCCACATATTGTCGCTCAAAAACAAAGTGGCAATTTGGATCGTTAAACGTGCCGTAAAGTACATTTTTATCATAATATATGCATTCTGTTTATCTTAAATGGTGTATTTTAATGCAATAAATACATCGGCATTGATAAATATTAGGTAAGAATGCCGTTTAGGTTTAGTGGCATAAATAACTTAAGCCAATCTAATTTATCTTTACCCTCACGTTGATCACAGGCAACGGGCTGGTCTTATTGCTGTTTACATGTCTTGGATTTTGCGCTATTCTTCGCGAAGTACAACACACACGCACGCACGCACGCACATACACACACACGCGCACACACGTACACATGATCTCACGGAAGCACCACACACACACGCGCGCGCGCGTAACATTCGAACTTAATATCATATAAAAAGAAGGCTACAATTAAGTACTAAGAGAAAGACTTATGTGTGCCCACAAGTAATACCTACACGTTGATCCTACCATGCACACCCAACAACCAACACCCATTTTGTAATACATTCTTCTGATAATGTTGCTTGACGTACAGTTGTTTCGTCTTGGTGATCCCATAATGCAATGTACAATCGCAGCAAACGGAAATTACATGGCAAAGTTTTTTTCATTTTAAGCTTGTTCGTTTAGGTATTCAGATAATCGTATTCAGGTGCTCACTTGGTGACATTGATGACCTAGGGTATACAGTGTATTGCTTTCTGCTAGCAAAATGCCCTTCTTCCGGTTACATATAAGCATTCGCAGAAGGTGGTATCCAGAAGTATTCGTAGGCTACCAGACGTTTGTTATGACGTTAATTTGAACAGTTACGGAAGTCATGTTTTATAAAACGTCCCCATTAATCGCAGAGAACAGGTATAATGTTGTGAACAATCTATTAACGTCAGATACGAACCATGAAACCGGCAAGAACCCATAACCAACGGGAATTGTTGAAAAATTAAAGGCGTTGCTTTTCGCCCGAGTGTCATAGATGAATCCCTGAAAATTTGGCACACGAGATGCAAATCGTCTAAGAAATCGTTAACATACCCAAACATACATTCATGCATGCATACATGCGTACATGCGTACATGCGTACATGCGTACATGCGTACATGCGTACATGCGTACATGCGTACATGTGTACATGAATACATGCGTACATATACGTACATACGTACATTCGAACATAGGTACATATATGCATACATACATACACGCACGCGCACACGCACACACGCACACACGCACACACGCACACACGCACACACTCATGAATTAGCACTAAACGCCATACAACTTGCATTAGTGCCGACGTTTATTGACATTCAAATGATTGTTCAAGCATATTGGCGCACTCAGCTTTTTCCACCAGTTGTATTATGGAGATGCAACTATTGAATAGCATGGTAAGAGCCACCAACGTCCAACCACACGGCTGCCGTGGCAGCAACTCTACCATCACACATAGCTGGCCACACATGAGTGCTCTGTCAATCGCCTCCCGCCTGGAATAAACTCCCGACGCAGTATAGTTACAAACAGTAAAATAAATAGATAAATACAAAGTTCAAGTGTGAGTGAGTGTGTGTGTGTGTGTGTGTGTGTGTGTGTGTGTGTGTGTGTGTGTGTGTGTGTGTGTGTGTGTGTGTGTGTGTGTGTGTGTGTGTGTGTGTGTGTGTGTGTGTGTGTGTGTGTGTGTGTGTGTGTGTGTGTGTGTTTCGTTATTGTCTGCGTCCACAGGCTCGCTCGTGTGAAACCAGTCCAATAAGGGCAACAACGAATTGCCCATGCAGTGTTGACACACGAACAACACCGGCAGCTGCTGTCCTGTCGGGACAGTTAGGGTGATCGCTTGCTCATGTCGACGCTTTCGTCTTGTTTCACCATTGCTTGTCGGACGGCCACACGCCACTGGAGTCGCATACTGTGTGGTGCGATCACGCGCCGTCTCCTCCCACGTTATTATGTAGAGACCAGCAGCGTCTATAATGTCTCTTAATAATGTCGATGTAGCGTAGTCGTGGTCTTCCCACGTTCCGTTTTTCCTGCCGTAGCTCTCCGTACAGCTTCCGGCAGTCGCTCGCTGTCCAGGTGAATTGTCGGTTTACCAGCATGACTTCAATGCTCGGCATGCCAGCACGTTGCAGTACTAGTCGAACGTGGCGCAGGTGCATGCATACACGCACATACGCACAGGCACGCATTCATGCATACATACATACACTAGCTCGATTACAGTTAGATTAAATATTGTAGGTAGATGTCAAAGACACGTCATCATATCATTTGCTTCTTTGTTGTAGTTCGGACTACCTTTAACTTTGTGGTTTCCCAATTTCATTTGCTGGCATTCCGATAACACTGTGGTGTTATTGCGTGATTATCGTCAAAGATCATGGGCCTAGGTGTATTGAGGAATGCAGATGGAACTGGCACATAATTTTGAGTGTTTTGTGTTTTTGCTTTCGTCATCTCGTGAGTGTGAACGATAGCCACACATTTGTGTTATACAATGATATGATAACTATATCGCCAGACTGTACACAATGTGATTATGAAATAGTTTCTCCACAGAAACTATCACCAAAACGGTGATAATTTTGGGTCAACTGGTATAAGAACGGGAACAATGAAATGGGGCAGTAAAAATCATTTCCGACATCTGCATCACACAACAATTTATATTAATCTAGCACTGTATGCCTGTTCATCCGTTACTAAGTGCTTCTGCAGTCTGGTCTATGACTTTTTATTAAGATAAACTTTGTTATCGACCTTTGTGAGCGCGCAGACTGTGTTTATGATAATCTTACTGTTAATTTTACAAACACTACCGAAAACACACGAGTTTCTTGTATGCTTGTCTGAAATCGGCGCTTCGCCAAGCATAGATGCACGGGTTGAGTCCAGAGTTAATAACTACAAGAAACGAGGCCACGTCGCGGACAACTCGCAGGAGACGAGGCGCGTTTGAGCCGAACGAAGCCGTCAGACCGGCGAGTATAATGTACGGACACCAGCACAGGTAAAACGCTCCGAGCACAATACACATTGTCTTCGCCGACCGCAGATGACCTTTCATTGCGCTGTAGCCGGACGCGGGATCCGCCACCTACAAATCACCAGCGTAAGATCAACTGCAATGTCAAGATACTAGCAGTGCGTAGGTCCTACTACAGGAACGACGTTATTAGCAATAATATCTTTGTAGTGACAAGAATTAACAAGACTGCTACCCAAAGACATAAGTTGCAGGTGGCAAATGAACATTAACAAGGAAGCCAGCAGCTTATCGATAGTCCAACATTTTTAGAATTATTTGTAGCCCATTGTTATCAGATCTATGTAAATGTTACGTTTAAACACATTAAAACAGTTAACATTATCATAATGAGTAGGTATTTTGTTATATTAAGTTGTTATCGCTAGTATACAAGAGAACACATAACTAAATAAAACAATGTCTTCTTTTCCCGTGTATCATGTGCACTTCATTGCATGCGTTACAACGTTATTACTACTTGACTGGGCGTACTGTTAAATCTGCTATATAGTTTTACTGATGCAGTTACCAAAGTTGCATTGCACTATTATCATTACTACTGTTCCTCGCCAGGTTGTCTTTGGGCTCCCCACTTTCCGTTTCCCTTCTGTTGCTAGCGGCCATAACAACCTGGCGAGGAATAATGAAAAACAGGAAATATCCGGGTTGGAAGATGTGGACGGAAACCAATAAGACCTATAAAAGGAGGTTTATAAGGGACACTGTAACCTTAGGTAAGGAGAGCGTAGGTAAGGTAAGAATTTGACCTCTCCAGTAGGTTGTCTAGATATATGTGTTTCACAATCCAAATTATGCGCGACACCTCCGTCAACCTTTGTCTTGCTAACGATGTTTACATTTGAAATGTATATACATGTGTATTCCATTGCATGGACAGCATGACACCTACTAAATCAATATTTAAATATATACTGTACTCGTTTAAGAATCTCTGCCTTTTTGTCATAAAGAAAACGTCTGAATTGGCGCTATAATTTTAACAAAACACACGACGGTTCGAATGCTCTACGTGTAAGACATCCATTTTTATGGCCTGACGGACCTTGTTGCTAGACAACAGGACACTTGATGACCATGTCAGTTACGCTGCGCTCCAGTGGGCTTGTGTAGATCATGAATACAACTTCGTAACTCCTACCTGACCCAGTTGCATACATTTACCAGTCGTAAACTCGGGCTACTCCTAAACTTTCGCGTTCACCGAGTCGTGTTTACAATAAAAAGGAACCCTTTGGAACGCAGAATTACAACTCACCTGTATTTGACACTGGTGTTTCCACGCTACGGCGAACATGACGCAGTACAACACTGTCAAGACACACAGACACACGACGACTGGCACAGCGAACAGGCCGACCACGTAGTCGACGTGCAGCACCTCGGTGAAAGTGCACTTCGTGTTGCGAGTCCACTTGTTCCAGCCGCATATCGGCGGCAGACTGAGGCAGAAGATGATGGTCCACACTACGGCGATCCACACTTTGGCCGTCGTCAAAGTCACGATGGACGAGTATCGCAGCGGGTACATGATGGCGATGTACCGGTCGATGGTGATGGCCAGCAGGTTGAAGGCTGACCCTACGGTGGCCAGGAGGACGCCCCAGAGGGAAAAGAGACAGGCGATGTGGGAGTGCCGGGAGAGACGCACTCCCGCTGGCACGGAGTTGAGGAAGTTGAAGTAAGGTCCAATCATCCCCACCGTCAGGTCAGCCCCGGCAAGGCTTGCAACGAACAGGTTGGCCGGCGTACGCAGCTGCTCGAACCTGTTCCAACATAAAGCTTATTGACTGGCGCTTGGTGCAGCGCCGGATTTAGAACTATGGAAACCCTGGGCAGTGATTGGCCGGGTGTCGTTTCATAATACTTCTCACTCCTCCCTATCTTCTGCAATATGGCATTCGCTGCGAACTACGGCTTTTACCCAGTTAGAACACCAACTTGCACCACATTGAAGCACTCAAATTACGATTAATGCTGCGACCCCAAAGATATTACCTCCAAACGCTTTGTGGAGGCCCCCATAACAAATATTATATGGGAGCCCTGGAAACTGCCCCGTCTTCACTGTCCTAAATTTCCGCCACTGATATGGTGTGCGTGACTACACAAGATAATACTAAAGACCCGTTTACATTAGTAACTTTTCCCCAGATTCTTATCCGATTATGTCATACGACACAATCGGACCTAAATCGCCTGTGTAATTTCCTTACCGAAACTGACTAGTGGGGCAAATTTTTTGCTTTGACTAAGCCGTAGATATTTTTGCCTGTGAGGAGTAAGCATATACAACTTCAACATAATATATACCTTTCCCTGCGTTTAATGCAAATTTATTATTAAGTAAAAAAAGCGAATTAAGCATAATAGTAGACCCTATATCTCCTAGGCATCAGTGATTCATGGACCAATAAATAATATCAGGCATTCATTGTATTGTAACTTGTCTGGCTAACGACTTAACATTACAAACACCCCTAAGACTATGCTGAGACGATGTGAGAGGACGTGCCAGCTGTTTGCAAGACAAAAGGAGGCAATTTATTGTTGTTTTTTATATAAAAGAATGTATACATATATTCAGAAGCAATACGCCTGTTCTAAATGAAAGCAACCTGCCGATAAATAATCATACTTTGTCCTGTCGTCTACCTGTTTGATACAACTTCCAAAAGTATACGCTATAACGAGGCCGTCATAGACACGTACGGCGTAATATAAATCAGTATTTCACAAATATGGTCTCATATAACTTAAAAAACTGCATTATGTGTGGATATGCATACACACAATTCTCCTCAGACTGCCTGCTACATCTCTGCCTAATCATAATTAATGTAAGTTTTTATGTGATTTATTCTGCAATTATTTCAAGGAGAAACTCGGCTTATGCCGTTCTATATATCCAGATCACGCTTTAAATCAGGTATGGGTGGAAATTCCGCGAATGGATGTCCCACTACCTTATATTACACCTGCTACACGTGATAAATTGTGGAAAACAATCTTACTAATAATGAGTTCCGCGATCTTGATACATTGCCAATCACCCTGCTAAATGCGTGGCTTGATTCATTGCTTGGTTCAGTAACTTCGTCTTGTCTTCAATGTGCCGTGTCTGTTGCAAGCGTTGGCCCTCCAAACCCACCGCTTGTATGCGTGTTTGACGCTTCTTCCAAACCACGTTGCCATGCTATCTAATATTTTGTAATGTCTGATGTCCTTTGTATTCTTTCCTCTAGAACTTTCCTGTTATTATTAGATGTTCTAAATGTTGATTTCTAATTACATGGCCTACGAAACATGCTTGTTTGATTTGTAACATTTTACCCACAATCTGTCTTTTTGTTTTGGTTGATCTAAGGACTATAGAAAATGCTCGTCACAGAATGCCTTAGTAGTTGACAGTTGTGATGGTAATATTTACCAAATATTAGAAAACGTAGAGCGAAATCCATTAAGCAAGTATACCAGCCTATAAACAGCATAGGAATATGATGTTGGTGCCTAAACCAACATTTCCAGGGTCAATGAATCCATTTCTGCCATGTGCAGTATCCGAGGATGCCGGCCACACTGCAATTAAAAATGGCCGACATGGAAATTCATCACCCAAATATATCAGCCTCTAAGCAACATATAAACACGTTCTTTGTGTCTAAACCAACACTTTCATTATCAAGGAATCCCTTTCTGCTATATGATATATCATCATATGAGGGCAATATTGAAATTCAAGATAGCTGTCATGCATAGACGTTTTACGAACATAATTTTAGTGTCTCTTGATATTGAGGACTCCGTATGAAGAATCCATAGGTGGTTTATATGTTTAAAAGTCAAGGAATCCAGTTGTGCCACTTGCGTTATTTCCAAATGACAGCCATATTGAAAAACAAAATGGTTGCCATGGAAATCATCTGTCCGAACATCTCAGCTTCTACGCAACATAGAAATATGATATTGGTATCGATAACAACATATTCAGGGTCAGTTAATCAATTTCTTCCACGTGTTGTATCCCCAGATGACAGACATGTTGAAATTAAAGATGGCCGACATCCAAAGTCATATATCTTGGTTTATTTCAGCTTCCGTGTAACACAAAACCATACTCTTTGTGTTTAATCCGGCAATACACGTGTAAATGAATATAAAAGGCTACAACCATCAAATGATGGTCACACATAATATCAAGGTGGCTGCCATGCATATATACGTTCTAGGATCATGATCTGAACGTGAATTGGGTTTAGGTATCCATACCTGGTTTATGGTACGTTTCTTCACGATTATAACCTTTTAGGCTGTTGCCAAATTTTACTTAGTTAAGTCCTCAATCATAATATGCCTCACAACATATATAGTCATGAAAAATAATATATAAATTGGACTACATTTATATTTGCAACCACAATGCACTAGGTCATGGCATGACATGGCATCGGTGCCTCCGGGAGTTCAAGTTCAGCATGGTTTCTATATTGAATCAGTTGCACTTCAAACCCATTGTCCAAAACTAGGCAGATGGGGATTTGGCACAAGAGTTTGTGACCTCACATATCCAATTTGATAAACAACCAATCTCACATGTTGGTGCAATGCATGTTTTGATGGTAAGGTACCTGATCCCTGGGCAAACAATTGTGTCCTTCTTCACCACCCTGCTAAATGTAAAAGTATTAATGTATATTTCGGTGATGAACCTCTCTCTTTAATGTAGTGTACATCAGTCGACTTCTTATGATTGTGATGGCAGGGCGAGGAAGAAATCTGTAACAGCGGAGAATTGAGCCCATGCTAATCACGCCGACTTCTTCCCTCGACCAAGGAAATTGCTGGAGACTATGTAACACCAACTCACGACATGACAATGTTTCTGATTTCACAGGTTAATGGCAGTGGCATGGGTTGCAATGGGACAAAAGTGGGTCTCAACGCCAAATGTTAATATATTTCAAAAGCAAGAAATTGCCTTACGGCCAGAATAACCACATATCTGTATACCTACATTGCTGGATATCCCCTTTGGGAAATCCTTGGTGTAACCATTGTGCTACATAGAGTAGTATGCTGCAGAAGTCCGCATCCTCGTGTGTCCATGGCTGGAGGTGCTCCAGGTCGTTGATGGCTTTCTGGACTGTGGTCACAACTATCTGATCGTTTGTGCTGATGATTATCTATCCACCGGAAACGAGTGACCTTATACAGTGTAGCAAATAATGAAACAACCTCTGAGTGGTTCCACTATGTATTCTGCGTTTTCTTGTTGGTTGCTTTATGTTGTCAGCATAATACCCATTAAATACAACATATACTCTTCTGACAATTGCCAACTGGGATGTAATGTATATGATAATATATGGCCTGGCACCATCGTAAACTGTCCATCTACGCATGGATAGCATCATCATACAACATTTTTGTGTCGAGATATGGATAAATCTGTAATGATGGGAAGTTCTGTGTTTGGTACGCCAGTCGGTGTGATCGTGATGCCATACTTGGCGTTTTAAGTCGTTTCGTGCGCGTATCTGCTCTACTATATTATATCCACGTGTCCCTAACAGTGTATACCGTTTGATTAAGTTTGTACTCATCAGCATATATGCGCGAATTTCAGCGATTGGATTACACAAATGTTTAAATATTAACAATAATGATTATAGGTATTTAGCAAAGTTGTTTTGTATGCCAGAGAGTAGTATATTTATCCTTTGTTGAGTTTTTTTAATTGGCAGTTTGAACACTATCTTCAAACTCCACCTACATACCTGTAATATATATGGCCCTGTCACCATCCACTTCTCCCAGGATTGTGGACCTTCTATCAAACTTACAGCACAACCTTCCTCTTTGCGGGTGATTGACTTGATCGTGACACCGGCCTAGTGTTATTGCTGAGAAACCATGTTGTGGTTTCTGCCCAACAAAATGTCCATTCGTAAGTTGCCAGTAACGCTCAAGACGTGTTGTCAAACCGGTGTTGAGTATGTTTTTCATATCGCTGACGTGAACTCCAAATTTAACCATTTATTTTGTCCATTCGTTATCAATGATATATTTCTCTTCAATAGTATATGCACTGCCATCTATCTTATGACTCAGAATATAGCTCAACAAGAA
>OZ023217.1:13165175-13245175 GCA_963995525.1 Escarpia spicata
CTGTTCTGTACAAACGCAGGGTTTTGCTGCTTGGGTTTTCTTTGTACCGAATGACACTGGCTATTTTCTCTTCAAGTACTCGAGTGATGTATAGCATATTCGCTTCGAACAAGTCTGGTCGCACGTTCTTGTTTCTGCCGAAGCACTGTTGTATATATATATATATATGTATTTTATATATATATATATGATATATATGTTATATATATATATATATATATATAATATATATATATATATATATTATGTGTGTGTGTGTGTGTGTGTGTGTGTGTGTGTGTGTGTGTGTGTGTGTGTGTGTGTGTGTGTGTGTGTGTGTGTGTGTGTGTGTGTGTGTGTGTGTGTGTGTGTGTGTGTGTGTGTGTGTGTGTGTGTGTGTGTGTGTGTGTGTGTGTGTGTGTGTGTGTGTGTGTGTGTGTGTGTCTACATGCGCCTCTGAGCTTGGTTTCCGAAAAAAAAAGTTACCTTATTATTATTATTATAATCCCTCAGCTCGTTCCAGCAGCCATTTTCATTATGCTTGTTCGTAACGTTTGCAGTTTTTTGTCAGTGTTTTACTCTTTCACCGTTCGTAAGACGTGTATAGTATATAGCTTGTATTGGTATAACACATAAACACATATCAATATACGAATATCAAAACGCGCACGCGCACGCACACGTACACGCCACACACACACGCGCGCACGCGCACGCGCACGCGCACGCGCACGCATAAGCACACATACACACATATGCGCATAGTTTTATTGCCAACATATTTCTTCTACGTGATTTTCTCCTTGCATTCACAACTCTCCATGGGGGTGGGCACCAATGAATACATCTACTTCAGTTTTGAATTGATTTCTCTCCCTAGTTGTAATTATTGCGTCGGGAGTTTATTCGAGGCGGGAGGCGATTGGTAGAACTGATATATGTGGTTATGGCCTTAGGGATCATCTCAGAATGTCGATGTCCGATACCATGTGAAATTTCTTTCATTTGGCCTCGGAGCCCCAACCTCTCACACGAAAGTCTGTAAACATTGATATGATGATATCAATAATATATTAACAGAATCGGTCCGAAGCGTACAATATCGATGTTCGACGCCAGTCGAAACTTCCTTTGACTCCCCACCGAAGGTAGTTTCGTGTGATATAGTACGCCAACGTCCTGGCATGATCCCTTACCATGCGATTAAATAGTTGCATCGCCATATCACCACCGGTGGAATAAGGTGAGTGCGCCAATACGGTTGACCAATCATTTGGTTGACAATAAACGTCAGCGCTAATGCAAGTTATATGACGTTTAGTGCTAATTCATGACATGGATTGGGGTTTGCGATGACACGCACACGTACTAATAGTCGTGTTTTATTTAATAATATCTATCATTAGGCGTAATTAACCCAATTAGTTACTGCACAGGACTAATGTAAGACATGTCCAAATGATCAAATCATGCAATCAAGACTTCACATATTTTTAGAATTAGGTGATGAACCTTTACACATGTTAAGACGGCATTGTATATTTTAGTTATATAATCCAAACCACTACAATACAATTACCAGTAGCGTCAACAATGTTGTGCACTTACATACATACGTAAATATATATATATATATATACATATATATATATATATATATATATATATATATATATATATATATATATATATATATATATATATATATATATATATATATATATACATACATACGTACACACGTAGATACACACGTAGATACATACATACATACATACATACATACATACATACATACATGCATGCATACATGCATACATACATACATACATACATATATACATATATGAATACACGCATGTATGCATGCATTACATGCATTACACACACACACGCACACGCACACGCACACGCACACGCACACGCACACGCACACGCACACGCACACGCACACGCACACGCACACGCACACGCACACGCACACGCACACGCACACGCACACGCACACGCACCATACATGCATGCATGCATGCATGCATACATACATACATACGTATTTACTTACACTACGCACATGCATAGATACCTGACCGCGTTCTCCCGCTCTGAGAGAAACGACCGTTGCGTATATTGCACATTTACATAAACCCGACGACCTGACGATGTTCGTGTCACATTCGTCCTGCGTTATCGCCGCCAATCTGCTCACACGTTGAGCCTTGCGAAATTAGGCACGTACTATAATGTTGCTAGTTTGCCATATCGATTGTAATATTACCCAAACGTCCGTCCTCGACCAAGTCATCGCGCACACAGCAGCGAAATAGCTGAGTTGCTGGCACCTGTACGGCGGCATGCAGATAAACACGACACTATTAATCATCCAAACCCATGCGTGAAACCTCTTTCATGATCTTCTTCTTCCTGGTTCTTGTGTACAGGAGAAGTTAAGGTATTATGCCTTTGTACTGTTCTTTTTTGTCGTTGCCCTCCCCTGCTGCGATCAGCCACCCCTTTTCTCCAACTGTCGACTCCCTTCGTTTTTCGGTAATCCCTACCAACGTAGTCCTCCCGTCTTTTTTTCCCTTTACACCGCTGTTTATGACTCCCTCGACACAACTGTCCCCTAAAATCTGCAGCTTCTGTTGTTGATGTTTTGTCACCGCCACTGTCTACGAACCGTACAGCATACAGGTGTTACACAGGTTCATTTTCCATGAATCCGCCTACCTTCCTATATGCATTCGCACCTCTACGTCTAAAACCGCATACTCGGTAACCATTCCGCCATGTTTCGCAAAACCATCCACTTGCTTGATCTCCTTCCCGTCCAGCTTGATGATATTTAAATCCCTTTCTTTATGTATTGCACCGATAAGTATTGATGTCAGTGTATAGGCAATATGCTGTCTTCAAAGCACAGTCACTTATTAGTATTGTCGTCGCCTAACTGGCTCACCGTAATTGCATTTCTATGTACCCGATGAAGCATCAACTGTACCGTGTTGTCGAAATTACAAACGATCCGGGTATGGTTCACTGCTTCGCGCTTGCAAGCAATTAATCTCAACGAGATATTCGGCAAGTTGGGCAGGATGTATCAATCAAGATACAATTAAGATTCTGAAAGCGACGCATCTTTAGTGTCGGAGTGTGTTGTTGAGAAAGTCAAAAAGGTGAATATAATCGAACGATGTTCGTAACAAATAGCCCCTTCACATATAATAAAATTCGCCATTATAGTAGCTGTAGTAGTGACCATCGTGTACTACAACTGTTAGCGGCAAGGAGCGAGTAAACATGAAATCCAACGTAAAGGCCGATGAGCATTCACAGACACAAAATGCTTCGCTCAATGTCAACAGTTAATTCTCGCTGTATTTCCTTTTACGAATACATAGCGACATGATGAGCTTATAAATCCCAGGGTATAACCTTAACTGGTACCAGATATCCCACGTATGTTAATTACATATACGTTTTAAACTATACATAAAGAAGGAACAAGAAAGATCGCGGCTCAAACACAACAAATGATTAAATAATTAGTACCTGTATGAATACCATTGTGTTTATATAGAATGAACAATTTATTAATGATTTGATACGGTGAAATTAAACGAAAAATTGGTGTCCTTAAACCAGTGCTCATACTGTATTTGCTGAACAAAATTTGTTTATATAAATTTATACAAAAAGTGGTGTTATCTGTGAAAGAACGTAGTATTGTCATGATGCCATAAAATGCATGCAAAACGAAATTAAATTAAATTATGTTTACGGTATCGCACGTTTTCCAAGAGCGATTTCATACAAAAATCACGAAAAGTCTGTATATTTGAACCGAGAAATAACATTTCTAAAACGTTTTACATTAACAATTATTATCATATACATTTAGTTATTGTTACAGAATCAACTAAATATGTCCGAGGTACATAGTATGAATGTTTTATAAATGCAATATAATTTACTAGTTATGTTACACAAAGATATTACAATAACAAAACAAGCGCATACAATTGTAGTCATCCCATAAAATACCACCTTAAAAAAACCCGCAAGGTAACTGGGAGTGGTCCGAACAGATACGTGTCTATGTAACGTATGTATGTATGTATGTATGTATGTATGTATACATATGTGTGTGTGTGTGTGTGTGTGTGTGTGTGTGTGTGTGTGAGTGTGTGTGTGTATGTGTGTGTGTGTGTGTGTGTGTGTGTGTGTGTGTGTGTGTGGTGTGTGTGTGTGTCTGTGTGTGTGTCTGTGTGTGTGTGTGTGTGTGTCTGTGTGTGTGTCTGTGTGTGTGTGTGTGTGAGTGTGTGTGTGTGTGTGTGTGTGTGTGTGTGTGTGTGTGTGTGTGTGTGTGTGTGTGTGTGTGTGTGTGTGTGTGTGTGTGTGTGTGTGTGTGTGTGTGTGTGTGTGTGTGTGTGTGTGTGAGTGTGTGTGTGCCTATATATATATATATACATATACATACCAAAGTTTTTAATAATCAGATCAGCCGATAATGTGCAGCCGCAGTGTCCAGTGCTTGGGGGTTGGGCGAAGGACTCAGCATATATCTGCCTGTCTTACTCTATCCTCTACCATATGGTGTCCTTCCAGTACTCGTTTAGTTCGTCTCTCCATCGTCTCGCCGGTCTTCCTATAGATAATTTCCTTTCGTAAGTCTCCAGATGGTGATACGCGATGTCCATCGGTGATCTCATAGGCTACTAATGTGCCCTGACTAGGGCCACATCTGTCTTCTGATTTGTTATATCGCGTCTACGACCTTTCTCTTCTCTCTAACCACATGACCTCTACCATTTCATCGCAGCTAGATTTTACTTGGCGTTATTGTGACAGCATATCAGGCTCACCTTTAATAATTTTTTAGGCATGACTTTAATTAATTAAATACGCGTACGTAAAGTTAAAGGCGTGGTTGTAACATAAATATAATGCCCTTAATTAATTACGTGTATGTAATGTTAAAGACATGCATTTAATTAACTAAGTATTCATATTTAAATGTAACCAATCAGAACCAGCGTAGTGTATTAACAGAAGTTTGTGTCGCTGGTTCTAATTGGTTACAAATTAATACGCGTACTTAATTAATTAAACGCATGACTTTAAATAATCCAATGCGTGCCTGTGTATGTGTGTGTGTGTGTGTGTGTGTGTGTGTGTGTGTGTGTGTGTGGTGTGTGGTGTGTGTGTGTGTGTGTGTGTGTGTGTGTGTGTGTGTGTGTGTGTGTGTGTGTGTGTGTGTGTGTGTGTGTGTGTGTGTGTGTGTGTGTGTGTGTGTGTGTGTGTGTGTGTGTGTGTGTGTGTGTGTGTGTGTGTGTGTGTATTTTAAACAGTGGACCGAACCATCCTGCAACGTATTGACGTATTTAGGGATGGTACGGCTGATCCACCAGTTGGTTTGGCGCAGACAGTATCAAGTTTCTTGTCATGTAACATCTTGCGTTCGCCGGACAGCTTCATGTGGCCTAAAAGTGTGCTGCGAGTGTGATCTTGCCACATCGGCCACAATCTGACGGATCGTTCCTAATAATTATATGATTGACTGAGCATTAAACATACCAGCCATGGCATCAAACAACATAAAAAAGACAACATAAGTGTCACACAGGAATGTTACAATTAAAGATTACAATTAAAGGCATGCCTCTAAATAATTGTGTACGCGTATTCAATTGTAACCAATCAGAACAAATGAAGCGTGCTAACATAATTGTGTTTCACTGGTTCAGATTGGTTACAGTTAAAGGCATGCATTTAATTATTTAAAGGCATGCCTTTAATTAATTAAGTACACGTACTTAATTGTATCCAATCAGAACCAAACTTCTGTTAATACACTTCGCTGGCTCTGATTAGTTACAATTAAATATGTGTAGTTAATTAACTAAAGGCATTATCGTAATGTGACAACCACGCGGCGTATTTAATTAATTAAAGGTGAGCCTGATGTGCTGTCGTACGTTGTGTCATTATTTAATCAATCGGCAGGTTTCGTAAAACTGCAATTTGCAACCACAAACGTGTGTAGTTACACAGAGCCACGCAGGAGGCTTATCGCTGTGCTCTTAATTGATGTAACGATGGCTTAAGTGGTAATATGACTATACTAATAATGCAACTAAACGACTCTCTCCTTTGAATCGTACTGAACTTTGCGATCAACTAATTAGCATGATATCGTTATCGATGACCATATGTCAGACATGCATCCGTTAATGGTACATCCGTTAATGGTAACGTTTTCCACATTTTACAACTGATTTACAGACGGCATACGTCGCTAATTGTTAACCTTCGTGCCACTATTTTATTAAGTAGGATATTTGTCGATCAAATAAAGACTTTCATATTTATACCTCAAGACAAGCTTTGAAAAGAAGCATGAGACAACAATTTAGATTGGAAAACTAGAAGAAGTTTAATCTTATAAATTATTCCAGGAAAGATTCGATTTTACCTCAAACTAATTGCAACAAAAGGTATGTTTACTGTTTCTTACCCAGAATATTGTCCTTATCCATCAAAAAAGTCCTAAGAAATCCTAGCCCGGAACACTATAAACAATAAATGGCCGTCAAAAATCATATTATTGCTCACAAATATGGTTCTAAGTAAGATAGATTCATGATTTAAAGTTTGATTCTTACATAAGAATAAAACTTGAAATCATGAATCTATGTCACTTAGAACCATATTTGTGAGCAATAATATGATTTCGACATCACGGAATCCACTTAATACAATAGACATTTCGTTTGAATATTATGTGGTGGTCAATGGTACAAAGTCAAAGTCTTTCAATGCTATGTGATGCTGCAAAACAGAAATACTGATTTCACATTTTCAAACATTCACTGTATCAACTTGTCTGCAACATATTATGTGATACTTATAGAAACATACATACATAGATACGTTTGAGAGGTGAACAGACTGGATTCACACTAACGCCTCCGTCACTATCCACAAGAGAAGTGTAGGCCTATTTAGTACGGCAGATACTACTGTACTCCGCTATGTTGACGAATCGTGCACTTCTTGATAAATGCACGAAACTAGGTACATAATTAGAAGTTAGATTTTTGAAATGGCCGCCAAAACTAATAACCCTCATATCTTGTGAACTGCGTCACGTACAGCAGTCATCGTGGGATTTGATTATACGTTTTCGGGGGGGGGGTACTAATTTCAAGAGTGTTATTGGTGATCTTGTCCGACATTCGCATCCGCCATTTTTAAAGATGGCGGCCATCGACACTATTGTGAACTACGTCACATAGAGCCGCAATGTTCGTGTCAGAATAAAGAAGTATGGATACCAATTTCAATTTGTTTAAATATTTTGGATTTGACCTTCGTTAACATTCCTATCCGCTTTTATAGAAAGTAGCGGCCGACAAAACCAAATATTTTCATACCTTAAGAACTGTGTTATATAAAGCTGTTATTTTTGTGTCGAAATGTATGTTTTCTTGGGTAGCGATTTCAAATAGTTTACGTTTGACATTGTCTGACATTCATATCCGCCATTTGTAAAAAAAATGGTTGCCATTAAAACGTATATTTTTCAAATCTTAAGAAGTGTGTCACATAAAGCTGTCATTATGCTACCAAATGTAGTTATCGAAGGTAATTATTTCACATAATTAACTTTTGACCTCGTCCGATATCAATAGCCGACATTGATTTTAAAGAAAGCGACTGTCAACAAATGTAGGTTTATATTTAGAAAAGGTGTCTGATATTCACTTTCTTGCTGCTTCACATTTCCAGCCATATTTGTTTATTTCAGTGTAGCACAGTTCCGCCTTTTTGCATGTACAGGTGTTCGGCGTACATCCTTTCAGACAGCCACACTTCAGTAGTTCTCGACAGGTTTGCGAGGCTTGCGGTAACGTTGTCCACAAGGGTGTCCAACTCTCTCCTCGAGATGTCCATCCCTATCCCTATCCCCATCCCCATCCCTCTGGAGACAGGATGTCTGGCACTGGCTGAAGTAGGTTTGTTGTCCCTCAACTGTAACCTTCCTGGTGATCGGCACGCTTGGTGCGCTGAAGCAATGCGGCCAGTGGCTGTGGAATGTGATTGATTGTTTCTTCCTTTTTGTGTGAACAATTGCCTTCTAGTTTCATTCACATTCACTTGACGGTTTATTCGGTCGTACACCAGGATGGTGAACCTCTCGATGGTTGACATCACAGTCTCCATATCCTGAAGGGATGGTGCATTTCATATGGTACAGAATGAGTCGGTGGCTTCCAGATAGACATTCCAAGAGCCCAACGCACTTTTTATGTTTCCCTTACTTTAAAAAAGCTGATATTGTCGTATCCGGTGAACACATTGAAAAACGGAAGACACTGACGCATTCCCAGTCCAAGCGAGCGTGATATCGATATAGGAGACAAGTCGCCGATACATGTAGCACTCCCACAGTGTCGTTGAACGTACCAATGACCGGCGTGCCGCACATCAGCAACAATGTGGCTCAAGAATAGGAACAACTCCGTATTACATCAGAATGTTACGGGCTTCATCATGTTGCTAGCTGCTGCGGCATGTGATATCTGCCTTCGTTCCAGTGTGCAATTTCCCATTGCGTGACAGCGACCGTGGACACGTCTGGTTCTCATGTGAGAAGAACTTTGCAATATCATTGTTTCTCGCTTGACAAGCGATACGCAGATGGGAAAACAACGAGCGGTCACTTCGGACAGCCGATAGTTGGTCTTGGAGTTTGATTTCTCACTTTCGGACACCGTTGCAAATATATTTTGTTTGTTTTGATCGGGATTACTAGAGGTTTGGTGCAATCTGTCGAGCGCTTTTGACAGGTCGATCTATTCTATGCTCATCACACTGCCAACAAACTCGTTGCAAACATCTCGGGTATCAATAACTAGCATGTATTTCCTTGTTAACAAAATGGATTGCTACATTCTTTAAATGTAGCTGTCAGAGAGGTGACATCCTAGAAAAAGTAGTTTGGATGTTTGTAGACTGTTCGTGGTAACAACCTCATCGTTTGTAGTCGACCCTAAAGAAGAATCAAATTCCCCGATGAGCCGCACCATCTCTGGACCGGATATCATCCATCGGCGAAGAGCAGCAGCGTCTGCGGTCAGACCCATTGCACCATCGTCTCCTTTATCTCGGCATTATTTGGTTCATGCGCTTGATCGATCGCCATCTTCGAGAACAAACGTGATGTATTTGTGATTACAAAGCCAGAATTGATGGGAAACTATTCATAAACAGCTTTATGTGTGTCTACTAAGGACCTTACGTCTCGAATGTGAAAGGGCAGGTACTTGGCGTATTCCACAAGGTCCAGGGCGAAAAACCAAGGTGCCAGAATTGTTAGCGTTTCCACGTACAAGCCGAAGTCACTGATATATCTAACGAATGGCAGGTGTGTGCTATTTGAGGCGTAGCCAGGGCCTGGGTTTTATCGGATAATGTGGTTTTGGCAGGTGCCATATTTACACTTGGTGGATACAAATGTCGGAGAAGGTAAACATTTTAATATTTAAAATCACTATTCCTCAAACTGCATTTTGGCATCGACGTTAATGTTCTGAGACGTATTTCTTAATATATGGATACATTGGTTTTGACCAGTATCATATTTAAAATGGACGATACTAATGTCAGCGAAGGTCCAATAAAACAAGTTTGAGCCATTTCAGATCGCAGCCCGATTACCTATATTTTGACTCCAACAAGAATGCTCTGGTGACGTAGTTATAGAGATATGAGGAAATTGGTTTTCACGTCCGCTAGTTTTTCCAATGCCTGACATGTTAGTCAAACAAGGCTAAAAGTAGCATATATATGAAATGTTTAACCCAGAATACATATATTTTGACCTATAAAATAACAGCTGTTTATGACGTAGTTCTTAAGGTGTGTAATAATTTTAATTAACGACCACCACTTTCGAATAAATGACAGATATGGATGTCAACGAAGGTCATATGCAAAATATCTAAATACGTTGAAATCGCTGTCCACACATCTTTATTACAACACTTATATATTGAGCACAAGATGACGGCTGCATGTGACGCAGTTCTCAAGATATGAGGATTATTAGTTTTGGCGGCCATTTTTAAAATGGATGTCTCCTGTGGATAGTGACGGTGGCGTTGGTGTAAATCCAGTCTGTTCACCTCTCATTACATAATGTATGTATGCATATATTTCTTTAAGTACCACATAATATGTTGCAGATATGTTGTCGTTAAAGATACATTGAATATTTGAAAGTGTGAAATCAATATTTCTGTTTTTGCATCATCATATATAATTGAATGACCTTGCTTTTGCGCCATTGACGATCACAGAATATTCTAACGAAATTTACATTATATTTATTGAACTCTGTGATGTCGAAAACATTAGAATGAAACTCTAAATCACGAATCTACCTTACTTAGAACCTTAGTTGTGAGCAATAATATTATTTTGGTGGCCATTTTGTTTTTCGATGTTTTAGGGCTTAAATATTAGCGCCACCTTTTGTTGATCTATCATTGGGGTCAGCACACTGTTGATTTTCCCATAGGCGACCATGTTAACGTTTTGTCTGATTATAAGAAAACGTGACCTATAAAATGTCTTAAACTTCTCACCTGCTGTTATCATCATCTCATTGACATGCTGATGGATTTAAAACAAAATGCATACTTCCAGCTCTCGTAAAATGCCTGTATGTGTGACACCCGTCAATATTTACAAATGCCGGCAAGAATTACTCTGCAAACAGGTCACACAGGCAAATTGCTGCCAAATATCCTTCCGGTTATTCAAATCATCTAGAAATCCACCATTTTACAGTCAACACCTTCTACAATCACACATGAAAATCTCCCTACTCAAATGCACTTATGTCACAGCATGTGAATTTTGAAAAAAAATCATTTCTAAAAAATACACTGCACTTTTCTTCGTGTGCAATGAACAGGAAGTCTAACTAGAACATGACCCCTAAATATTAGCGCCACCTTTTGTCGATCTATCAACCGCCTAGTCTCAGAGTTGGATTGTGGCTTAGACTAGTCCACGGTCCACAGTGTGGTGCCACTCATATAAGTTTAGCCGTACCAATGGTATTTGTTAAACGACCTTCCCATTCACGTGCGGAGTTCCCCAATCAACAACATTTTCAAACGACCAAAACATTTTCTGGCTCGTACAAGACTTGTTATAATTTCAGCATGCCAGCTGGTCCGCTGCATTTGCTGCAAGAAGACTATACGAACACAAATATCAACCTCTGCTATGCATTCGTTCATATAGCAGAGTAAACTGGACCAACCAGGAATCTCTCATTTGAGAGTCTGACGCTTTATTACCTACTACGCCACCGCGCTCCACGATGCATGAGAGCCGTCACTTTTGGGTAATTTATCGGGTGACGAAACGCTTTTAAACGCTACTTGAGTGTATCAGTGAGTAGATACAAACGAGCAGCAAAGGACAGAACGCTCTCTCACAATAGTCATGACCAAATTTCCGAACAATTGAACGCTGTAGTAGAATATGCCAACAAACGTCTTTAGGGTAAATTGGATATGCTGAATCCAAAAATCCATGTTGGCAATCAACAGGAGGGTCCACGACCCCTTAAATTTGAGAAAACACAAAATTACGTCAGATTAACCCCCAAATATAAACAAACGACCTTCTAATTAACATAATATTGATCACATAATAAAACTAACCCATGTTGGCAATATATGGGATGGATCAATGACCACCTCAATTACAAAAAATAAAATTACGTCAGTGTTACATCCGAAAAAAGAAGAAGATAAATGCCGTTCTGACCAACGTAATAGTGATCACGCCTAATCTAACTATAATAAAACATTTCCCCTAATGGAGTGAAATGTATAAATGTAAATAATATTTTAATAATTTCTTAAGACCGATATTTAAATTAAATACATATTTAGGAATCCATTAAGATTAAGAACAAGTGTGATTAATTTAAAGTGGTCCATGGAGACCTCCACTAGAACTGAAAGATCACTGACGTTTACACCACCAATACAGTTTAACACAATTCTAATCGAATCACTGATCTCAACTATGAAATACAAGAAATAGTTATACAGAATAATAAATAAATAAAATAACAATATCAAATATATGTAACATGCATTAGTTATTACTAAAACATTACCTAAACATACTCGTTTAATATCATATAATGCACTATACGATATGATATTGAACTGTTAACAGCTGATTGTATTTGAAGTTAAAATTATGGCCATAGGCTTTCTAGTGGTGTCTTAACGACATGTTTTTTTTGTTTAACAGCATAACATTTCCTTAACGGCAAGTATAGCAATGTGTACATAGTCATAGTTACCTCCTAATTACACAATACTGCAATGCGTGCACATACGGAAAGTGTACACAAAATCACATTTGCTTTTACAAACTTGTGTGATAAACGAATGTCAGATTAAATCTAATGACAATCATACAAATATATATATATGTCCAGTTCTATTATATCAAGTTCTATGAATCTGAATCAACTGCTTCGACAGCCGTCATTAGTTTTCGGTGTTTCGGCAACTTGTGCACTTGCACACACCGGCACACGACAGTCTTGACTTTCAACAGCTACATTTGTCGCCGACCCACTATTTGATACAACTGCACGACACTCGCATTATAGGCATCTGGAATAGCGGGGAGAATTACCAGGTGCGGTCACAGGTCTTCAGATTCCAGTTTCCACCCAAGGAGGGTACGTCTAGAAATTCTGGATGGACACAGTGTGGTTGGATCCACATTTTGCCTGTTAGTAGGACCTCTTGATGCATCTGTTGTGGATAATAAAGCCTCTTATGATGTTCCTATGCAGAAAAGTACAACTCTTGCCTTATCCCATGTAGTTACGTTGGGAGACGGTCCATCCTGCACAGGAATGTTTCCACAGCCTGATGCATTGCATCTGGTCAAAATGGGCAGCTAAAAGAGCAAGAATATCATTGTCCAGAACAAGCATCACCACCGAGTCTGCAGTTGTATGGATACACTACAACAGAACACTTGTGTCTGCCTCCTCGTGAATGGCTTACAAAACAGGGTTGCTTCTCTCTGTGTCCAATGCCTTGACACATGTCGTTTCCCTAAAACCTTCACACACAACCAATGTTTGTTAGAAAACCCAATAAGTTCTTCCAACAGAAACTCGAACAAGTATGCCTTTTTGTCCATGAGAGAGAGCATTTACTTGGTAAGTCTACATATCGATTTTTAATAACCCTACGTATTTGTCTAGGTCTCTTCGTGCGGTTCAGTGGGGTGATAGCTTTTATAGATAACGCATGTCAAATGTAATATCTGTCTTGTCGGGTGTTGCTCCCATTTGATGAACTGTACCAACAAATGTGTGTACAAATCCACCAAATATTCCTTTCTCGTAATTTGTAATATATGTTATATTACTTTCAAATGTGACCAGTGATTATTGTTGTATATAACTACAGCAGATGCCAGCGATCTTTCAGTTTAGTGCAGGTCTCCATATGTCACTTTACATTTATTCACACTTGTCAAGTGTTAAATATACTATATTCTTAATTTCGTGGTTGATCATAAATATATAAAAATATGGTTAAATATATAAACTGTTATTGATATATTTAGTTGTCTCTCTCCTTAAGTAACATTGTCAATATTACGTCAATTAGAAGGGTGTTCATATATTTTTTTTTTCGGGTGTAAAACTGATGCAGTTTTGTAGTTCTTATAATTTATGGGGTCATAGACCCCTCCCATATATTGTCAACATGGGTTAGGTTTATTATGTGATCAATATTATACTAATTAGAAGAGTGTTGTTTTGCGTTCGGATGTTAATAGGACGTCAATTTGTATTTTTCCTAATTTAGGGGGTCATGGACCCCTCCCGCAGATTGTCAACATGGATTTTTGGATTCAGCACACCGAAATTACTCTTAAAACGTGTGTTGGAATATTCTACTAAAAATGCATACGGAACGCTTTAAAGGCATTTATTGGGATTTTTGCCATAGACTACAACAGAAAACGTACAAACGTAGTAGCGTCGACGCAATCCACTATTTGTTAGTTTTCTGGAACAATGGCTCTCTGTTTACGATCTAATTAATTTTAGTCTTGATTTGGTTTCTTTAGCAACTGGAAACGCTGTCCTGGATTGACCCAGTTTGGCTGAATGCCTTTATATTTAGGTTATCAATTTCGCTGAATTCACAAATATATGTGAAGAAATTAGGATGGAGGTGAATGGCACAAGCAGAGAACACTTCCTGTATAGGTCGATCGTTCATCTTGACAGAAGTGTTAAGGGTGCATTTTCTAATGTCGAAAATGCCCTTTGCAGGCTTATCTATCGCGCCAGTGATGATGCAACTTTGTCTTCTAAACGGAAAAAAATTGTGCTGTGCTTATAAATAATTTCGTTTTACATACTCACTTATTGAGTGATATCAAAAATAGATAAGCGAGCGAAAAATGAACAACTGTCAAACACGTTCGAAAAACGCCTTTTTAATGATTGCTAGTACCATTACGGTTCGTCGAATCCCAACAATATTGATGTCGTTTGAAAGTTTGAACGTTCTGCTATTCAAACATATAAATGGTTTCCTGATAATAATTCCTAAAATTAACTGAAAACGGACCTACAACCGGGCCCGTTCCGGTGTCTTAGACACTGCGAACCATGTTGTTTCGTCGACACAGTTCACCAATCTACCGATTGAGGCACCACTATCAGATTTCATGGTATAAACTCCACCCACTTTCAAACGGCTGCTAAAATGACATACGTGAAGTAGGCGTGACGTCACAATCACGTATATCAACCAACCAACGCAACGAATTTAGACCCGTTAGGTGGCGTACTTTATTGTGACGTCACGCCGACGTAGAGATATATCGGTTTCGCTGCGATAAAAGCACATCAGTTTCGCCGCGGTTTAAAAGTGGGTGGAGCTTATTACATGAAATCAAGAAATGGCGAAGTGCGCATGTCTGAACCTATGCAAATGAGGAAAACAGCGCCGCAATCGGAAGATTAGTGTACTTAGTACCAGCCGACAACATCATTCGAAACCGTACAGAACACCGAAAACGGCATGATTGTAGGTCCATTTATGTTCTTTGAACGGTTACCGGGAAATGTAGATGTCGCTAGAATAACAAAAAGTGCATCCTTTCAAATGATACCAAGATCGTCGGGACAGGACGAGCCGTGAGGGTGCTAGCGACCGTAGAATTTCATGTTTTAGTCGTGTTTTGAGTTGTTCATTTTTCGCTCGCTTATCTATTTTTGGTGATAAAATAAAGGACTTCTGGCCGGCTGTCTCTATGTAATACGTTGCCGGAAGTGATGTTTGTTATCGAACCAGCATTATTATGTCACTTTGACGCGAATAATTGGAAACGTCTCTACTAGCAATCGATACTAGATATCTCAAAGTGAATTCTCACTCCTTCCATCCACAGATCCAGCATAGGCTATACATATAGCAGCAAAAGTTCTCATTTTCACAAAGGACTGTGAATGGAACAGATTATCTGATGATTGTGTGGGTGCTAGTAGTGTGAATATGTTTAAAAATAAAATCGACACATACCTCAGAAGGGCTGGATATATGTAGATAAAAGGGCTGGACTCTCGATAAGCCAAAGGGCTTCCTTGTCCACCTGCCATCTAGAGTTAATTCTCTGGATGGCAATCTTGTTAAATCTTGTTAAATTGAGAGGGTCAATGCTGAAGCGTGCAAGCAATAATCGCCAGGCGGCAGCACTGAACAGAGCATGTTGCGATATCTCAACAAGACTGCACTGTTTGCTGACAGGATCAGAGCATACGTTCGTGTTGTGTTTCGCAAAAATGTAGGGCCTAAAATGACTCAAGAACAGCGTTTGATGTAGAAAGGTTTTAATTGGTCAGGCATATTAACAAGTTTAGTAGTAGAGCGAATGGACAATTAGTAAATAAACTCAGAACTCAGAACTCAGAATCAATTTATTTGACCTATAAATACGAAACATATACAACAAATAACGCAAGTAATAGATAAGGTCGGGAGACTCCCAGTAAGATATATAATATCGCTAGCACAGGAGCCACCCCATAAATATAAACAACAATACAATTTACATGACACCAATCCGAATAGCATATGACTTGTTTTTATAGTTGATAATTACTCAATGTATCAACAGGCATTCATAATACAAGGACTGATTATACGTACTCGTGTACACTTTGACGTACATATTGATACTTCGGTATACATTCTAATACGTACTACGAATTATAAATAAAGCAATTATGGATACGACAAGTGGATTCATAATTTAAAACAAAAACGCATTTGTTTTCGAAAATTCATGTTTGAATCTGGACATTGTACAGATTATTTCTTTCACGTTTGCAGTGCTGATGAATATCATAGATATGTTTGCTTGGAAAAACATTGAAGTAGTAGGGTAAAAGATTGTTAATTAATTTATAATAACATTTTAATTGTTGGATTTTATAAATGTCATCCAACTTTAGCAACTGAAGTCTTTTAAAAATAGGACTTGTGTGAGCATTATATTTACTTAAGGATATTATTCGTATTGCTTTTTTCTGTAATTTGAAAATTCGATGTGCCTGATGACCCCATAAAAATATGCCATAATTAATATTAGGGAGAATAAGGGCTTTGTACATAATATATCATGTATTAGGTGGTAAACAGTGTTTAAGTTTATTTAGTATGCCTATTGTTTTATATATTTTATTTGCTATTTTGTTTGTATGACGCTGCCTGTTTAAATGGTTATTTATTATAATGCCTACAATTTTAATTATTTATACATTCAATGTATGCCCCATCTATTTGTAATACAGAGTATTCTACTTTCTTTTGAGGCATATGAAAAATCAGGAATTTAATCTTTTTGGCATTTAGTGACAGTTTGTTGGCTTTCAACCAATTGCTAATCTTTGTTAGTTCTGTGTTAATATTTTCATTTCGCATTTGGCCTTCTGAATAGTTAAATGTGTTTAGTGTACTAGTAAGGGAGGTGTCGTCAGCATACGTTATGAATTTGAAAAGGTCACTAGAAAGTGCTATGTCATTCATATATATAATAAATAAGAGTAACCCTAAAATTGAACCTTGAGAGACACCAATGTTGATGACTATTTCCTTAGACTTAAAATTTTCAATTTCTACATACTGCTTACGATTTTGTAAATAACTCGTACAAAGGTCCAGAGCCTTGTCATTTAATCCATAGTAATTTAACTTCTGTACCAATATATTGTGATGAATTGTGTAAAACGCTTTTGATAAATCATGGTATATATTTATTGGAGTAACCGATTTATCAAGTTATTGTATAATTCTGTCTATGATTTCTAGTGTAGCATGCTCAGTAGAATGTTTCTTTCTAAACCCATATCGGCTATTGTAGTAAAACGCTTTAGATTGGAAGTGATCGTGGATTTGATCAAACATAACACTTTCACAAAATGTTGAAATCACTGGCAGGATAAAGTCAGAAACATCACCTTTTTGCAATGTATTATTTGTCTGGAAATATACCAGTTATTATTGATTGATTAATAATTAGAGTGACTGCATTGCTGATATCATTTTTTAAATCAATTTTAGTAATGGTGTTGAAATACAGTCGTTTCCACAACTTGATTTGGAGGTAAACGATTAATTATATTAACAGTAGTTTCCATGTTAATTGGGTTAAAGCTGAAGGTGTGAAATATCGGGTTATTCAGGTAATATTTGTATGATTTACCTCCACTAGAAGTTGTTTTAGAGGCTAGAGTAGGATCAGCATTAGTAAAAAACGTGTTAAATCTGTTTGCAATAATGCATTTGTTGCTAATCATTTCCCCATTGACTTTGAACAAATCTGGACATTATTCTTTCTTTTGACTTTTCTGAATAATTTCTTTAACTAAACACCACGTCTTTCTAACATCATGCCTATGCTTTTAAAAACTGGATTGGTAATGCATTTGCTTAGCTAATCTAATATTAGTTTTAAGAATTTTATTATAAGTATGTAAGTCAGTTTAAAATTTATGGTAATGCTGTGTATTTACGTGAGTCTGTTTCATTCTCGAATACAATTTGTTTTGTAAACTTTATTAACACAATAATGCCCTTGGTAATCCAAGTCTTATGTTTATATTTGTTAAATTTAATTACTTTAATAGGTAGACATTTATCCATAGCTGCAGTAACAATTTCATCGAGAATATTCTAGTTTTCATTCGGATCCACATGAGTATCTGTGTTAAGTTTATCATAAAGATTTGAGTTAATTATTTCAGTTTAAAATGTATTGAGTGAGTCAAGATTTTGTTGTTTTATTCGTATAAACCTTGGTATCGCATTAGAGGCTTCGACATAGTCCAGTCTTAGAAAGTACGGAAAGTGATTAGAATTATTGCTCACTAAAATACCAGCTGAGGATTTTAAGAATCTTTTAGACAAATTACATAAAACATTATCAATGAGTGTTCCATGATATTCTAAAAGTCGTGTTGGCATAGTAATTTTAGAGAAGAAACCATGTGAAACGATTGTATCAAAATACAAAATATTCATAATTATGGGTTTTTCGTTAATTTTAAGCAAGTCAATATTGTCATCTCCTGCAATTATTATTTCACTTTAAATTTTTTTTAAATCAACTAAATTTGATGCACATTCGTTTGTAAATATACGGTAATTTTCAATCATATCTCTAGGTTGTCTATATATTTCCAAGAATAATTGTTTTCTTCATGGCACAACATGTTATGTAAGTAAATTGACCTTCCCAAGTGTCTGTATTAGCATGGATTGTTACAGATTTGTAATTGTATTTGTTGCTGAGATAGATTGCCAAGCCAGCATGTGCACTACAAATGTTGCCTTGGCATATTAATGTATATCCATCTATTTGAAATAAAGAAGTGTCAGCCTCTTCATCGAGCCATGTTTCCTGTAAACATAGAGAACTAATCTCACAGCCACTACTTCTGAATGTCCCTAGCTTTATTTTAATTTCATACATTTTTGCATTTAAACTCTGACAGTTTAGGCTTAGCAAAATAAATTTGCTTTGCTTGTTCATAAAATTGTTTATTAAATTATCATCGTCAAAGTATGGCTAATGTTGAAATGGTCCAATATCCCCATCTTCATTCATTTCATCCGTTTTTAATACGTGATAAAGATAATTTTTCTCTAGACCACCAAATTGCGCTAAGAAATAATTGTTATCAATCATATTGGAAAATTGAATAAATAATAGTGCTATATATAAATAAATTATGCCTATTTTGAAGTTTAATTGGCGGAGAAACCTTGTATCCATAATACGCGTGAGCTCAGTTTTACATGGCTATTTTGTATGTATTAATGGACGTTGTACCGGCGTGGGTCTTATGAGAGCTACAGGTGTGTGAAACTCAACTGTGCTCTGTGCCGTACAACCGACCGACGCCGCGCGGGGTCTCAGCCGACGAAAGTCGCGGCAAGGTTAAACGTTCGCTTTGCTACTGTAACGTCGCCGCTACGGCTAATGTCAGCTTGCGTTTTGTTGTATACCATAATATGGATTTGATTTCATAGGTTGAGCTTGTACACGAAACAAAAATTTTTGAAACATAAGTATATATATATATATATGTATATATATATATATATATATATATATATATATATATATATGTATATATATATATATATATACATATATATATATGTATATATATATATGTATATATATATATATACATATATATATATATATATATACATATATGTATATATATATACATATATGCATATTATAATTACTGAATAAAAGAAAACGAGTAAGATATTCTTCAAAATATTTAAGTACGTTAGCATGCTCGCATGCACATGTATTTGTGTACGTGCACTTAGTGTGATTATATGTGTACGAACAGGCAGTCTTCCATGTGTCTTCAAAATACACGGAACACCATCCCAAACACATATAATCAATAGTATAATGTCATCGTTATTGCAATCGTAATCGCATTGTTGTCACGAATACCCTGAAAATAAATAGACAACGTCTGTCTGTGACAAGAGTATGTCTGTCGGCTATTAATGCTAGCCCGCAGACTCTTGTTTTCTTGCGCGGACGCCCATGTGTATCTAACTAATTTCATGTATTCATGTGTTATTGTGATATACTTTATTCGAATATTTATATTAACTGTTTAAACAGCTTTTAGTGTTTTTAATATACATTTCATGAGTATCTTTATTGTGGCCTTCTCCACAACTTATGTTACTATTCTTAGCTGTTTTTATATCATTTTCTTTGAACAGCGCATCGACCCACCAAGTGGGCACTTTAAATACATTAGTATTATTTAAAATGCCACTCACAAATCCACGTACATAAATGCATAAATTAAGATACAAGATGAAAGAGATAATACAAATTAGAGAAATTATCAAACTGAATATATCGTATCACAAATTAGAAACGCTGTCATGTCATGTTGGCTGTGTCGGTATCAATAGTTCCCAATCAATTCGCTGTCTTGACTGTTGATCCACCCTCGCAAACCAAGGGATACTGGTTCAGCCAATGTCTTTGGCTGGTGCGATTACCAATCATACAACGACCTTTTTGATTGATGCGTTTTGGAGCCTGCAAACGGGCACTTAATTAGCTTAAATGTCTTGTCAAGACCTCTCGCCGATGGCTAGACGGGTAACGACAGACATTTTCGAATTGTTCTTTGAAGATGAGTTGACTCCTATAATCACGGGACGAGAATAGCAAGTGAGACCATCCTCGCGCGCCAGGGGTCGCTGCTGCTGATTACGTCAGTGCCAGCCAGCTTTGTGAAACTCCGAACCGTTGCTCGTGTTACATGCAATGTTTAGGAAGTAGAAGCAATTATTCGAATACACAATACCGCTCAGCTGCTCGTGCTAATGGGCGAACGGGTCATTCATATTGGGATTCACAGAAATCGTTCATCTGGCGAAGTCAGTTACTAGTTTGACTCAGCTAATTTCCGCACTTCGCGTAGGAGATCTGCCAGGGCTGGTTTTGCATGGCAAACAGCCCTGGCTTGCGAGGATGGGTGAGACGAACTACAAGCGATTGAGCGAAGGCCGCTTCCATACAGAACATGGACTAAATGTCAAGGGTAGTGTAATACCTGGAGCGTAGTGGTGCATTGACTAGGACATCGGACTCTCAATCGAGATAATTCGGGTTGTATCCTGTGCTGCTTTTCGAACCTTGAGCAAGTTCGTTCACTCCACGCTACTCCAGTTGACTCAGTTGTATGAATGAATACCTGGCTATAGGCAGTTTTGGACATTTGTGTGGCTGAATGCTTTTCAGAGAAGCCGAGATGGTGTTCGATTGAACAGGTCTTTCAGGGAGTAAAGTGTAAAGCGCTTTGAGCAGTCCTAAGGCCTGGACAATGCGCTATATAAGAACTTATCATTATTGTTTTACATTTTATACCACTACCATCCACGGCTTGCGATGATCTTGTGACCCTCTCATTAAAACTCATGTAGTAGAACTGATCACACTTCGTACTTGATCCTTCTTGTACACGAATCACGGTCAGGCCAAATCTTGTTGAACTGCACTTTCTGTTCTTTCTCGCCGTTGTTTTCTATCAGCTCAGCTCTGGTCAAAAACGTCCACACTGCAGCATACGCTGAATCTAAGAGCACTAAAACGAATGTACTGGTCGATCACTCAATATACCAGTTAGTCATCCAATCAAACAGTCAGTCAATCACCGAAGCAATTAGTTTATATCCGACAAAACACGTTTTTCAACAAACAAACGTATTTCGCAACATAACTGAGCAAAACAGTTTCTACACAGGCACACTTGTACAACATTTTGTGTTCATGGTTGTGTTGAAAACTATTTTGGAATTGAGGCAAACTTAATCATAATGTTGGTTTCCGTTTACCCTTGCATGCTGTATTCATATTATACTTGCGAACATAGTAATACTAGAGCATATGAATAAATTCAAAATATAAACGTGACCTACACGAATACATCAGTCATGATCATTACTTTTGTAATACAATATCAAATAAATAGCCTATGTAATGTATCCTCATATCACGATTGATAAAATATTACTAAACCATCAGTTTTGCGAATCGAGTGATTTAGTCATAGCGCATCTGATGGTTTGATGTAACAAGACAAATCTACGTATGTAACGCCTCTCGAGCATGTTTGGCATTGCTGACTGTCACCAAGGGTGACAGTCAGCAATTCCTGGTGCACAAATCCGCTGCCACGTACCATACGTAGGAGCACCGATTTCACTAACATAACGTCAACATCATCATCATCACCATCATCATCATCATCGTCATCGGCAGGCTCATCGTTTTCAAGGATGACATTCATCGTCCCGTGTTTGTGTGTTTTCGTATAGTCTGTGCCCACTAGTCCAACACGGGCAGCAACAATTTGATCACAGCGTCGGCGCAAGAATGCTGGCGACGTTGCTGTCTTCTGCTTTCTGCATCATCTGCCCTTGCTGTTTCAGCACTGACGGCCGCTTGACGGACAGTCGCTCGCTGCGATCGTGAGCCGTCTCCACCCGTGTTGTGTTATCGAGACAAGCAACGTCAATGATGGTCTTAAAGATCTTCCCACCTGATAATGTGGCGAACAAATATTCCACATTTGGCAACGGATAGGGGTTTTCAAACCCTGTTCACTGACACGTTGAAGTCACCACAATTGCGAATGTCATCAGACTGGCGTTTCCGTAGGCAGACTATCGGTGATGCCCATTCTGTGTCAAGAGACTAATATAACACCCTGGTGATGGTTTTCAATGAGTACGTTGTTCACTGACACGTTGAAGTCACCACAATTACGAATGTCATCAGATTGGCGTTTTCGTAGGTAGACTATCGATGATGCACATTCTGTGTCAAGAGACTGGTGATGATTAAACGGAGATCGGCCCGTGGATGAGTACACACTTCTTAAAGCTGAATGACTCAAAACAGAAATCATCATGTTCGGTTCTGCCGAACAACTGAAGAAAATCGAGCTACACACAACTTGCTCAGGGTTCAACGTGATTCCTGCAGGACAATTCCAATGTTCCAAAACGAGAATGCAGTGCAACAGAAACGAACACCCCCGAAATGTTCCGGCCAAATTCCCGTTCTAAATGCGTCGCCACCGCGCCCAGGTTGAAGGCAATCTTCATGACCTTGCACAAACGCTTAATCGCTAAGCAAATCGCAACATTTTTTTGTAAGCTTTCTTAAATTCCGCATTCCGCCACGCGTATATACACGGGTTGACTCCAGAGTTGACGAGCACGAGGAAGGCTGTGTGACGTTTCAATTCTGGTAACAGCTCGGATATGTTTGGTCCTCGCGATGCCACTACGCCTGACATAGTGATGTACGGCAACCAGCAAACGTAGAACGCTCCAAGGACAATACACATGATCTTTGTCGATTTGAGATGTGCTTTCATGGCGCTGTAGCTGGCTGACGGTTGTTCGGCCTACAGAAGATTAGGACAACATTAGACAAGTATCACAATAAAAGAAAGAGGCAGGATCGGATTGCCGGATCAAACGGTAATCAAATTATTGGGTTACTTAGGAGAAATATAACGTATGTGTAGACCTAAGAGCTAATTATACCTGTGTATAAAGCAATAATTTGCACCATTTAGAGTATTCTACACAAGCGTGGAAGCCGTATCACAAAAAAGACAAAGATACGTTTGAAAGATTACGTCACAACGCGATCATTTCGTTCAAAATGACGCATGTGATGACGACGAAACTATTGTTTACGTTATCGTTACACAACGGTAGAAGAACGTTTCAATTGTCTTATAACTGAATAACAACTGACGGCGGCAACTCAGAACACATGCTACAACCATGAATTTTGTAAAATCATTAAGAGTGACATAAATATCAAATGGTCCTTTGCGACATGCAATCCGCTGTACTTTCCGTTGGCGTAGTAACGCAGATAATCGTACGCAGCCCGCGGTTTTGCCGTCTCGTGTGTACACTGACAGCTGCGTGTAATTCGGAAAGGTGTTATCTACTAATAATCGAGCTTGCGTATGCGGGTATCTTCTTCTCACCTTTTGTGGGGTAATTCGATTGTTCGGTACGTAAAACGTTAAGTACACGTAATACGTAACACGTAACTTAACTATAGCAGGAACCAGCGCGCGTGGCAAATATTTCGAGAAAACGACCCCTGCGTCATAATAATAATATTTTATTTTGTTAAGCGCCACATCCGATGCTGTTCACAGCGCTCACAACGATATACAAATGTATGTTACAAATAATGCATTTGACTAAAAACAATAGTTATTATATCATAGATAAAATGATCTAATAATAGCATTAATTAAGACACAAATATAGTAGAAGTAGAAAAGAAATGTGATATAAAATACCATATAATAAACAAAAATAATTAAGATCGTACTATTATTTTTAATAAACAAATTAAGATTAATGTAAACATCACTAAATTAGACTAAAATGTATATCTTAAATAAATAAATATATAAATAAATAAACGTTAAACATCAATCAGTTGTGGTAAAAGAGTGTTAATAATCATCCGAGTTACATATACACTGCAGTGAACAGGTGAGTCTTGAACACAGATTTAAATGAGTCCAGTGATGTTTTGCTGGTAACACTTGACTGCTGCCGCTGCGTGAGCAAATGTACAGTCACCGGCTATATTGGTTGAGGTACCGAACAGTAGAAATTTGCAGTAGTCCAAACTGGATGTTATCATGAAATCGACTACACGTTCCGCTGTCGGTTGAGTTAGGTAACTGTGAATCAACCCGATGTTGCGCTGGTGCAGCGAGCAAGTGCTGATAGTACGTGACACTGGCACATTCATATCCAGGTGTCTATCAAGGTGGACGTCGATATTTCTAACGTGTTCAGTTGCACTGATTTCATCTGTCCGGACGCGCCGACGGAGCCCACTGACGATAGCAGATGCTGATTTGGGGTCAACGATTTAGTGTCTAGAATTTCTGTTTTAGTGTCATTCATGAGCAGATAATTCCACGCTGACACAGTAATGCTTACGTCTAACGTCATGCCAATAACATAGATATACGAATATTATTTGACAATAATACACTGTCATGACTAGGGCCTATCGATGGACGTGAACTTCACATTCTCTCCGACCGTTGTCAGTTTGAAGAAACAACGACTGAGTAATATGGGAGATATTGTTCATGTCTCCAAGATTAAATTCCAATAGCAAGAATTACACTTACATTGGAGCTAAAGTTGAAACGCTAAAATCTGAGCAGCGTCACATGACATGATGGTCCGCTGTAGACGGGTCGAAACGTTACAAATTTCAACTATAGCTCCATTGTAAATGTAATTCTTGCTATTACAACGAGTGGTTACCTATCTGCGAGCGCGTTATTGTGTTTAAATGTAACTATGCTGTGTGTTTTCTAACATTTGGTAAATATTACTTTCACGACTGTCAACTACGAAGGCATCCCGTCAGGTGACGGGCATTTTTGCCAGTTTGCTATAACGACTTGCCTGTATTTGTCGTTGGTGCTTCACTGCAATGGCGAACATGATGCAGTAGAGGACAGTCAGGACACACAAGCACACGACGACGGGGACGGCGAATAGGCCGACCATGTACTCGACGTGTAGCACCTCGCTGAAGTTACACCGAGAGTCGCCGGCCCAGTGGTTCCAGCCGAGGACGGGCGGTAGACTAAGACAGAGGTTGACGCTCCATATGATGGCTGTCCACACGTGCGCCGTTGTCATGGTGACGACGGCGCGGTATCGTAGCGGCAGTGTGATGGCGATATACCGGTCGACGGCAATGGCCAGGAGGTTGAAGACAGAACCGAGAGTGGAGAAGAGCACGCCCCACAGCGAGAAGAGGCAGGCCGTCCGCGATGTGTGGGACAGGCGTATCCCGGCCGGAATGGTGACGAGGAAGGCGTAGAATGGCCCGATCAGCCCGAACATGAAGTCGGCGCTGGCGAGACTCGCCACAAACATATTGGTAGGCGTGCGCAGTTGTTCGAATCTGTTTCAACGAATTGTAAAATGTAAATTCACTGATGCCGCATTTTGTATGCAATGCAATTCGTTAATTGCAATATTTTGTATAATAAGATTGATCGACTTGTCTGTTACAGGCCAACAAACTATGATGATGATGATAATAATTATAATAATTATTATATACTATTAATGTGTCGTTACGTTGGCCCGTTCCACATGGTATCCATTGTTGATGGCTTGACGGAGCTTTGCAACGTGTCACGAGATACATAAGTCAATTATGCTCACCTCAACACACTGGCAATTGTCATTCCGTTGCCGATCATGATGAAGACGCAGTAAGTGTAAATGCCGATAATGGTCACGGTGACGAAGTCTGTGGACACCGCCATGACGTTCGTCTCATTTCCGGTCGACGCGTTCATATCGATATGTTGCTAGTGTAACAATGAAGATTAGGTCTGCAGCCCGTGTCGTAATTATACACGCTCACAAAACAACATTCAGTAGCTAAGTACCTTTATGGTACAAAGTTAGCGAAAGTTATTGTGAAATATCGATCACAGAGAAATTGACAATGTTTAATTATTTCAATAAAATATCATACATATAATTTTTTTATAGTTATACTAAGTGCAAATATGACCTTTTCGGAGTATTCGAACGAAGCAGGAATGAGAAGAATTTGTTAGTATGTACAACCTTGACCTAACCAACAATAGTAAAACATGTCACACCGAAGAAACAAGCTAGGTTATGTGTTATATAACCTGTGTTTAGTTATCGATTGATATAGCTTCGTCATCGATTTGTTTAGAATGATCCTTTATGCGTGAGTGAGGTATAAACAAGTGGCGGTATAGCCATGTGCTTCTGTGTCTGGTTCTGGTGTACTGTTAATGTCAATACATGACATGTAAATTGGCGACGAGGATGGAATTGTTGTAGAAACCAATATGGCACGAGTTCCGATGAGACACATCGGTGAGTTCGATGAATCTAAGGAAGATTTAGAGTCGTACACCGATACATTAGAAGCAAGGTTCATAGTAAACGAAGTGATGGACGATAACAAGGCGAGCGTATTTCTAGCAGTTGTTGGCCCGCAAGCTTACAAGCTCTTGAAGAGTTTACTGGCGCCGGCAAAGCCGAACACGAAGACGTTTACGCAATTGTCGACGGTGTTAAAGATACTTTTGATTATAGCGGAGAGATTTCGCTTTTATAAACGTCAACAGAAGGAAGGCGAAAGTGTGGCGGAATTTGCGGTCAGCCTCAGACAACTGACTTATTGAGTAGTACATGCGAATTTGGAAGCTTTCTGACAGAAGCGCTTCCTGACCAATTTGTGTGTAGTCTGTCAGATGCCGAAATTCAACGAAAATTGTTAGCAGAAACCGATTTAGATTTTTTTTAAGAGCTCAACAATTAGCCACAGCTATATGTGCATGGCAACAAGAAATACGGCTCAAATTCACCCGGAATTCAAAAGCAGGTCGGTCACGAGCGAGGACGTATCGGTAAACAAGGTCAAGGTGAGAGTGAAAAAGACAAATAGTATAGGCCAGTGTTCGGGTTGCAACCGAAGTAACCACACCGCGGATGCATGCAGATTTAAAGAAGCGAGTTGCCCTGGGTGTCAAATAAACGGACACATCGTCAGGGCATATAAACGAAAGAAGACGACCCAGTATCACCAACAAGGTACCAGGTATGTCGAAGATTGTTCGATGGAAGAGATAGCTATGCTGGGCATCTATACTGCGGAGGAACAGAGGGCAAAGTCGTGGCAAGTGAAGGTGATGTTGAACAATTGTAGTTGTAAAATGCAAATGGATACAGGAGCCACCGTGTCGATTATTCCGAAGACCATATATAACCGGTCACTCTCGCAGATTCCACTGAAAGAAACTTCACTCCAGCTTTGGGCTTACACAGGTAACGCAATTCCTCGGTATGGCCAGATTCAAGTTCCAGTGACATATGAAGGACAGACGCATGTCTTTCAAATGACAGTGCTAAACAGTGATGGATCGCAGCTGTTGGGTCGCAACTGGCTCCGTGAATTACAACTCAACTGGTGAGCTACCTTCAATGTGAAGAGAACTGGCTAACTGGAAGAAGTGCTAAGCCGACACAAGCAAGTGTTCCCAGATGGCTTGGGTATTATCAAGGGTTTCAAGGCAGATATCAGGGTGCAAGAAGATGCGACTCCTATTTTCTGCAAAGCCGGAGCCGTTTCCTACGCTGTGAAAGGGAAAGTGGAAAGATAGTTGGAAAGAATGGAAAGGGAAGGGGTGATTAAGAACGTGGAAATCATTTAATGGGCATCACCGATAGTCTGCCTACGGACACGCCAGTCTGATGACATTCGCGTTTGTGGTGACTTCAAAGTGTCAGTGAACAGGGTACTCATTGAAAACCCCTCTCCGTTGCCAAATGTGGAATATTTGTTCGCCACATTAGTAGGTGGGAAGATCTTTGGTAAGCTGGATTTGTGAAACACTTATCAACAGCTTGAGACAAACCCTGAAAGCCAGAAGTATCTTACCATCAATACTCACAAGGGTCTGTATGCGTATCTACGTTTGACTTTCGAAATAGCAAGCGCACCTGCTATGCCCCAGTCAATCATGGACCCGATCTTGCAAGGAATTAGCAATGTGGTGTGTTACTTGGACGACATTCTGATCTCCGCAAAGACATAAGAAGAACATTTGATAAAAGATACAAGCTATCTATTCAGAGACTACATTCAGTTACAACTGTTTTGGTAGTGATGACATGCATACATTATGATACAAACATAATACAATCAACATATGTAAACAATATAATAAATTATGTATATAAAAATAAGTGAGCAGGTATACTGGATGGAAATATAATACTGAAGAATAATGGTGGAGTTGTGGTATCAGCACCCAGGGGGGAGCATTTTGTTGATGTTAAGTAGACCCCAAAGTGATGATGCCACAATACTTAAACAAGTTATGAGAATGTGGTATGATATACACTTTAAAACGAACATATTTACAGTATGAACGATAGGCATTAATACCCGATACTTATTGTTTACCGATGATATATAGAATACATTGATTTATGAAACTGGTAACAGTTTTTTATTTTTTTTACTTTAGATGGTAGGTTGTTCCACAATGATGTGCCAGTATATTTTAGAGACATTTGGTGACTATGGGTTTAGAAGATATTATTGGATGATTTAGATCTTGTACTATAACTGTGAGATATACCAGGAGTAACCTTTAAAAGATAATTTGGAGTTTTACCATTTACAATGTTGTACATAATGGTGCATTTTAGAAGAATAAATCTTTGACGAACATTTAGCCATTTTAGAGATGTTAACATATCGCTTGCACCCCAGCAATCCTCGATTCTGTAATTTCTGAAGTCTAGTTATGTTATAATCTGAGCAAACATCCCATAGAATACTACAATAATCCAAATGAGGTAATACCATAGTGTTATATAATGTAATCCGACTCGAGAGATGAATAAAATTACTAGTACGTTTTAATACACCGAGTGACCTGTTAATTTTATTTATAACATTTTCTACATGTGTATTAAATGTGAGATCCTGATAAATAATGACACCAAGATTTTTTATAGGATTCAGTCTGTTAAATTGTTTGACCTTGTAGAGATATATCTAGAGTTGGAGCATTTAGATGTTTACGTTTTTGTCTTGAGCACAGTAGCATACACGATGTTTTATCAATGTGAAGAGTGAGTTTGTTCGCATCTAACCAGTTACTAACATTGCATAGATCTGTTTGAAGAATATGGGTGATATCAATAATTTTGTTAGCAAGATTATCTGGCGTATAGAATTTATTATCGTCAGCATACTTGTTTATTATACAGTGATCTAGAGATACTGGTAGGTCGTTTAGATATACAAGAAATAACAAGGGTCCAAAGAACGAATCCTGAGATAACCATTGTCCAGCTTAGATCCTTTTTTGAATGTCGCTGACGCCATAGCACATTTCCAGTCAGATGTTACTCTTCCAGATGTGGGGGATAGGTTGAAGATATACGCCATACTGTCACTTGTGGCTGGTGCAGCTGTCGTCAAATCCTATCTGGGATGTTATCTAGACCAGTCCCCTTGTTGGTCTTGAGGCCCCTGAGAAGTTTTCCCACGTCTTCTGCCGAAATGTTGTTCAAGTGGAATTTGTTTGATGTTGTCCTGGCCTTGATGAGGTATGTTTTGTAACTTAATGATGAATATATCTTATCGGCCAGTTTCTTGCCAATGTTCACAAAGAATGAGTTGAATTCATTGGCCATGTCCTTAGCTATGGTTACCTTACGGTCACCTATCTCGAGCCCACTGATGTCACTGCGAGGTTTCTGTGCGAGTAGGTTCTTAAGTAGATCCCACATGTCCTCGGAGTTACCACTAGAGGTTGAGCTCTTATTCTGGAGGTAATCCTTCTTGGCCTCGCGACACAAGTTAGTAATATGATTCTTGATTTTATTACACACATTCCAGGCATGAAGATATTGAGAGTCTATAGGCGGAGTGTGGTACTCGTCTCTGATGGTTTTAAGAAATTTAATGTCGTCAGAGCACCAAAAACATTGCTTGGATTTTGCTCTGAATTTTCTGATGGGAACATGGGAGTCAATTGTTTTTAGAAACAATGACTGCCAGGTCGGCCACACATCCTCGATGTCATCAAACACTTCGACCACTGACAATGGGATCTTGGAAAGGTCTTTGAGAAGTTTGTTATTATCTGAAAACGTTGGATGAAGTACTGAGCACATTAGTGGTGTTGAAGAAGTCCAAGTGTGACTTCATGACCAACAGTGTTGAATACCTGGGATATCGCATCGATGGAGATGGTCTGCTCTCGTTGAAGGTCAAATTGATGGTCACAGCGAATGCACCAAGTCCGAAGAATATGTCAGAACTACGTGCTTACCTAGGATTGCTGAACTATTATGGAAAGTTCATTCAGGATCTCTCAACTATATTGAAGCCACTTCACGACTTGATGAAGACAGGAGCAATGTCGGGTTTGACCAAAGTATACGAATCTGCACTAGTTTTGGTGCATTGTGATGCAAACAGAACACTCAGACTTACATGTGACGCGTCTCCACACGGTGTTGGAACAGTTCTTTCGCATGTCATGAACAATGGTGAAAAACGCCCAGTTGCGCTTGCAAGCAGATCGCTATATATATATATATATATATATATATACATCATCATCTTGGCGAGAAACCTTGTTTGAATTTCAAGGGAAACTACCGGAACCGTATATATATATATATACCGCCCAACCACGGGACACTACAGCTGCACAGTGATGAATGATGCTGATGGTGATGATGATGATGTATATATATATATATATATTTATATATATATATATATATACCGGAACCGTATATATATATATATATATATATATATATATGTATATATATATATGTATATATATATATATGTATATATACGGTTCCGGTAGTTTCCCTTGAAATTCAAAACACTGCCCCTCCACAAGGTTTCTCGCCAACAGTTTCCTTCTACGTGAATTCTCTCGTGGTATAACAGCTGTCCCTGGGGTTGGGCGCTATCAACTGACACCAGGGAAAACCTTGATTTCAGTATTGAATTGATTTATCTCCCTGTATGTAACTATTGCGTCGTGGTTTTTTTCCAGGCGGGAAACGGTCGGTAGAACTCATATATGTGGTCATAGCCTTAGGGATCATCCCAAAAAGATTATGTCCGATAACATGTGAAATTACTTTCATTTGGCCTCAGGCCCCCAGAATCTCAGACAAAAGTTTGTAAACATTGATCTGATAATATCAATATATTAACAGTATTGGTCGGAAGCGTAAAATATATATGTCCGACGCCAGACGAAACTTCCTCTGACACCCCCAAACGTAGGTAATTTCGTGTGATATCGGAAATCAACGTTCTGACATGATTCCTTACCATACTATTGAATACTAGCATCTCCATATTACCATCGGTGGAAAAAGGAGAATTACTTGCATATATACAAATATACAAATACTCACACTCCTCCACACATCTATCCATCCATCTATACAATGCATATATGCATGCATGCATTACATGTATACGTTCATACATGCATACATGCATAAATACATATATACATATATACATACATACATACATACATACATACATACATACATACATGTACACATACGTACATACATACATACATGTATACATACGTACATATTCACTTACACAACTAACATGCATACATACCTGACCGCGTTCTCACGCTTTGAGAGAAATGACCGTTGTGCATATTGCACATTTGCAAAATCCCGACGACCTGACGATGTTCGTGTTACGTTCGACCTGCGTTATCGCCGCCAATCATCTCACATGTTGAGCATTGCGAAATTAGGCACGTACTATAATGATGCCATTTTGCAAATGCGATTGTAATATTACCCAACCGTTCGTCCGAGACCTAGACATCGCACACACAGCGGCGAAATAATGGAGTTACTAGTACAAGTTCGGCGGTAGATAAACACGCGAATATTAATCATACAATACGCATGAAACCTCTTTCATGTTCTTCTTCTTCCTGGATATCATGTGGTCATGGCTTTAGGGATCATCTAAGAATGTCGATGTCCGATAACACATGAAATTACTTTCCTTTTACCCTCACGGCCCCAACATGTCAGACGAAAGTTTGTAAACATTGATATGATGATATCAATATATTAACAGCTTCGATCGGAAGCGTAAATTATCGATGTCCGACGCCAGACGAAACATCCTCTGACCTCTCCCCAAACGAATGTAATTTCGTGTGATATCGGACATCAACGTTCTGACATGGTCCGTTACCATGCTATTGAATAGTTGAATATCGATATTATCACCGGTCGAAAACGGTGAGTGTGCCAAAAATGTGCTAGAAAATCGTTAATATTTTGGTTGACAATAAACGTCAGAGCTGATGTAAGTTATATGACGCTTAGTGTTAATTCATGACATGGATTTGGGTTTGCGATGACACGCACGCATACTAATAGTCGTGTTTTATTTTATTATACCTATCATTTGGCATAATTAACACAACAACACGCGAGCACGGGACTAAAATCATGCAATCAAGACTTCACATATTTCTAGAATTACGTATAGTATGTCTACACATATAAAGACGGCATTGTATGTTTGAGTTATACAATCAAATCCACTACAATACATATACCAGTAGCGTCAACAATGTCGTGCTCTTACGTTGTTATAACAGCATATCAGTGTCACCTTTAATTCTTTAAAGTCGTGACTTTAATTAATTAAAGGTATGCCTTTAATTGATTAAATACGCGTATGTAAAGTTAAAGGCGTGGTTGTAACATTAAAATAATGCCCTTAATTAATTAAGTATGCGTGCGTAATTTTAAAGATTTGAATAATTTAGTAAACGTGCAATTTGCAACCACAAACGTGTATAATTACACACAGCCACGCACAAAGCCCATCGCGGTGCTCTTAATCAATGTAACGATGACTTAAGTGGTAATATGACTATACTAATAATGCAGCTAAACGACTCTCTCTTTTGACTCGTACTGAACTTTGCGATCAACTAATAACATGATATCGTTATCGATGAACAAATGCAGGCATGCATCCATTAATGGTACATCCGTTAATGGTAACCTTTTCCACATTCTACAACTGATTTACAGACGGCATACGTGGCTAATTGTTAACCTTCGTGCCAGTACTTTACTAAAAGGGATATTTGTCGATCAGATAAACACTTCCATATTTAAACCTCATGACGAACTTTCAAAAAGAAGCAGGAGACAACAAATTAGAATGGAAAGCTAGAAGAAGTTGAATCTTATAAATAGCTTGGACACGAAATAAATACGAAAAATTCCGCAATGTCTTCTTCGTAACTTGTTTAAACGCGAAAAAACGGTTTGAAATAATTTATGTCGAGAAATCGCATTCTGCGTCTGTGTGTGTGTTTGTAACGCCTACCGGAGATTCGGCATTATTGATGGCAAAACAGTTAAGGTCAACACGAAGACCAACATTGAATATCATGTTAAACAATACAATCCAACATGATGTCATTAGACAAAAGACGAAGACGAACAGTATATAATATATGCCTGCCAATTTCTGAGTTTTGAAATCCGGGAGTTTCGACATATTTCGTGAATCTCATCAGTTCGATGTTGTTGTAGTGGATATTGGAATACGGGGTGCTGTTGGAGATTTGTTGTGACTCTCAAATGTTCGGTCTTGTTGGATTGGATATAGGAAGACGGGGAAGGGGGTGCTGTTGGAGGTCGGTCTGAAGCGAAAATCCCAGAGATTACCTTCTTCGAGAGAGATTTTCGTGTTCACCGAAAATCCGGGAGATAATATTATTTTTCTGGGAATCCGGGAGATTGACAGCAAATCCGGGAGATACCCGGATAATCTGGGAAGAATAACAGGTCTTACATGAGATAATAAAATAAAATAATATAATATATTTTATAACGAAATAGTGTAGATTGACAGAGCTGCGATAGTCTTCCTGTGGTACTAAATCTTGTTCGCCATCGTTAACTCGACTTCGTGATCTCGCATACGTGAATACGACGAGAAACGTATCTGGGTCGGCTGATATGACTATTACGTCGTCAGATGGCATCTTTGATAAAATTCACACCTTTAAGGATATTTAGTATTGTGCATACAACTAAGTTACTAACACGTCGCATCATAATTTTTATTATAGACTCAGAGTCTTAAACAGAGCATGGGTTTCTGTCGTTCTGTATGTCCGAATATATCTCCAGCAATCTCGCTTGTGTTCTACACGTACTAGCGTGTCCATTGGGGTGGTTTCTAAATTGAGATTTGTCTAAATTTCACCCGGGGAGGCCTGGGGGAAAGCGATCTTGGGCGCAAACATTCAGCGGCGAGCGGTGGCGTGAACAAACGCCAACAGACACTGGCGTCACGTGAAGGAACTTCCTTAATCGAGGCTAGCGTTGAGATCGCTTCGATTGACCACATGCCACGTGAGATAGCGCCACCTTTTGTCGCTCTCACAACCGCCTAAACTCAGAGTTGGACTGTGGCTTAGACTAGTCTAGGGTCCACAGTGTTGTGCCACTCATATAATTTTAGCCGTACGAATGGTATATGTTAAACGACCTTCTCATTCACGTGGGGTGTTCACCAATCAACAACATTTTCAAACGACCAAAAACATTTTCTGGTCCATACAAGTTATAATTTCAATATGCCAGCTGTTCCGCTGCAGTTACTTTATGAAGACCACGAACACAAATATCAACCTCTGCCATGTAATCGTTCACACAGCAGAGTAAACTGGAGCAACCAGGAATATCTCGTTTGAGAGTCCGACGTTAATTATAACTGTACTCTTAATTTCGTGGGTGATCATAATAAATATATAAAATGTTTTTGATATATTTAGTTGTCTCTCTCCTTAAGGAAAAGTTTAATTATACAACCTGCAGTAAAATTATGTTGTAATATTGTCAATATTACGTCAATTAGAAGGGCGTTCATGTAGTTTTGTTTTCAGGTGTAAAACTGACGTAGTTTTGTATTTTTTTAATTTAGGGGGTCATGGACCCCTCCTACATATTGTCAAAATAGATTAGTTTTATTACGTGATCAATATTATACGAATTAGAAGGGTATTGTTTTACGTTCGGATGATAATCGGACGTCAATTTGTATTTTTCCTAATTTAGGGGGTCATGGACCCCTCCCACATATTGCCAACGTGGATTTTTGGATTCAGCACACCAAAATTACTCTTAAAGCGTGTTTTGGCATATTCTACTAAAATGCACACGGAACGTTTTAAATCCACTATTTGTTAGTTTTCTGGAACAATGACTCTCTGTCTACGATATAATTTATTTTAGTGTTGATTTGGTTTCTTTAGCAACTGGAAACGCTGCCCTGGATTGATCCAGTTTGGCAGAATGCCTTTAAATTTAGGTTATCAATTTCGCTGAATACACAAATACGTGTGAAGAAATTAGGATGGCGGTGAATGGCACAAGCAAAGAATACTTCCTGTATAGGTTGATCGTTGATCTTGATAGAAGTGTTAAGGGTGAATTTTCGAAAATGCCCTTTGCAGGCTTATCTATCGCGCCAGTGATGATGCAACTTTGTGTTCTAAATGGACAAACATTGTGTGCTTAGAAACCATTTCGTTTTACATACTCACTTATTGAGTGATATGTATGTGGGTCAAAATAAAGAATTTCTGTCCGGCTGTCTGTCTGTAATACGTTGCCGGAAGTGATGTTTGTTATCGAACCTGCAATATGATGTCACTTTGACGCGAGTAATTAGAAACGCCTCCACTAGGAACTTTTATGATTTGTCCTATGCCGTTTTGGTTTCGTGACTGACTGTGAGTGGGAGCCGGGCGGTGTAAGAACAAAAGTACAAGAGTGTCAAAGCACAAAGTGACTGACTGTGCTTGTATTTGTAGCAGGGGCGTGTCCAGAGAGGGTAGTCGGAGGGGTCACGAAAACCTCCACTGGCGGCCGAACCAAATGCCAAATGATGTATAAAAATGTTTCGCTCCCGCGCCGCCGCAACTTCAGCTTCTCCGCAATGTCTCGCCTGGACTGGCCATCGGAAGGCGGATGGGGAGGGGTGGTGTTGTTGAAAATATTTCGCCGCCTAGTCGTCGTAACTTCACCTTATTATAACCTGAAGACGGGCCACATTTCCAAGGGTCTAGGGGGCACGGTCACGTGGGCCCATTCAAAAAGTTCTGGGTGCACGCCACAGTCCAAAGGTCTAGAGGGCACGTGCCCCCAGGCCCCCTAGACACGCCTATGTGTAAGGTGAGTGGACGTGCTGCTGTGATAGCGCAAACTGCAATACAAGAGCTACAGTGAAACTCAACTGTGCTCTGTGCCGTATATATATATATATATATCCTACTGTTTGTCCGATCGCATCTGCGTATAATTGCTCCCGTAAGTTCTACAGTTCCATTTAACCGGACAAATATATATGTGTGTGTGTGTGTGTGTGTGTGTGTGTGTGTGTGTGTGTGTGTGTGTGTGTGTGTGTGTGTGTGTGTGTGTGTATGTGTGTGTGTAGATATATACATGTATAAATATATATTTGTCCGATGAAGGGGAACTATAGAACTTACGGGAGCAATGATACGCAGGTGCGATCGGACAAACAATAGGCCTAATGGGGGTTTCGCATATTATAATTACTGAGTGAAAGAAAACGAGTACGATATTCTTCAAAATATTTAAGTACGTTAGCATGCTCGCATGCACATGTATTTGTGTACGTGCACAAAGTATGGTTATATGTGTACAAACTGGCAGTCTTCCATGTGTCTTCAAAATACACGGAACACCATCCCAAAAACATACAATCAATAGTATAATGTCATCTTTATTACAATGACAATCACGTTGTTGTCACGAATACCCTGAAAATAAATAGACGACGTATGTCTGTGACAATATTATGTCTGTCGGCTGTTAACGCTAGCCTGCAATCTCTTGTTTTCTAGCGCGGACGCCCATGTGTCTCTAACTAATTTAATGTATTTATGTTTTATTGTGATATATTTTATTCGAATATTTATATTAACTGTTTTAACAGCTTTTAGTGTTTTTAATATACATTTTATGTTTATTTTTATTGTGGCCTTCTCCACAACTTATGTTACTATTCTTAGCTGATTTTATATCATTTTCTTTGAACAGCGCATCGACCCACCAAGTGGGCACTTTTAAATATATTATTATTTAAAAATTACCTCTCAAAATCCACGTACATCAATGTAGAAATTAAGATACAAGTTCAAAGAGATACTACAAGTTAGATAAATGATACGTTCATTCTACGGTACTCCAGTTGACTCAGTTGTACGAATGGATACCTGTAGGTAGTTTTGTGTGGCTGAATGCTTTTCAGAGACGTCGAGATGGTGTCGATTGAACAGGTCTTTCAGGGAGTAAAGTGTACATCGCTTTGAGCAGTCCTGAAGACTGGACAATGCGCTATATAAGCATTTATCTATATTGTTTTTACATGTTATACCACTACCATCCACGGCTTGCGATGATCTTGTGACCCTCTCATTAAAACCCATGCGGTAGAAATGATCACACTTCTTACTTGATCCAAGTTGTACACGAGTCAGGGTCAGGGTCGGGCACAATCTTGTTGAACCGCACTTCTTGCTCCTTAACTCCATTGTTTTCTATCAGCTCAGATCTGGTCAGTCAATCACCAATGCATTATTTGATATCCAACAAAACAAACGTTTTTTAACAAACACATGTATTTCGCAACATAACTCAGCAGAACATTTTCTACACACGCACATTTGTATAACATTTTTGTAGATGATCGTGTTGAAAATTATGTTGGAATTGAGGCAAACTGAAGCATAATGTTGGTTTCCGTTTACCCTTGCATACCATATTCACATTATACTTGCAAACATAGAACTACTAGAGCATATGAATAAATTCAAGATATAAACGTGACCTACACTAATACATCATGTCATGATCATTTTTTCTGTAATACAATATCAAAGAAATAGCCTATGTAGTGTATCCTCATATCATGATTTGTAAAATATTATTAAACCACCAGTTTTGCGAATCGAATGATTTCGTAACAGCGCATCTGATGGTTTGATGGAACAAAACAAATCTACTTGTGTAACCCCTCGCCGAGCATGTTTGGCATTGCCGTCTGTCACCAAGGGTGAAATCGGCTGCAACGTTGCTCCTGATGCACAAATCCGCTGCCCCGTACCATAAGTAGGAGCACCGATTTCACTAACAGAGCGTCATCGTCATCATCATCATTATCATAGGCAGGGTCCTCGTTTTCAAGGATGACATTCATCGTCCCGTTTTTGTGTGTTTTCTTACTGTCTGTGTCCACTAGTCCAACATGGGCAGCAACAATTTTACAACAGCGTCGGCGCACGAATGTTGTCAGCTGGCCTGTTGGGGCAGCTAGTGTGCTCACTTGCTGGTGACGTCGCTGTCTTCTGCTTTCTGTATCGGCTGCTCTTGCTGCTTTAGCACTGACGGCTGCTTGACGGACAGTCGCACGCTGCGATCATGAGCCGTCTCCACCCGTGTTGTTTTATTGAGACAAGCAGCGTCAATGTGGGTCTTGCTTGATACATTGAATGTGTCAAGAGACTAACATAACACCCTAGCGATGATTAAACGGAGAGTGGCGGAGATCAGACCATGAATGTGCACACACTTCTTGAAGCTGCAGCTGAAGAAAATCAAGCTACACACAACTCAACATGATTCCTGCAGGACAATTCCAATGCTTCAAAACGATAAATTCCAGTGCAACAGAAACGAACACACCAGAAATGTTCCGGCCAATTTCCCGTTCTAAATGCATCGCCACCGCACCCAGGTTGAAGGAAATCTTTATGAACTTGCGCAAACGCTTAATCGCTAAGTACATCGCAACAATTTTTTGTAAGCTTTCTTGAATTCCGCATTCCGCCACGCGTATATACACGGGTTGACTCCAGAGTTCATGAGCACTAGGAAGAATATGAAACGTTTGATTCGTTGTAACAGCTCGGATATGTTTGATCCTTGCGATGCTTGAATGCCTGACAAAGCGATGTACGGCAACCAGCAAACGTAGAACGCTCCAAGGACGATACACATGATCTTTGTCGTTTTGAGATGTGCTTTCATGGCGCTGTAGCTGGCTGACGGTTGTTCGGCCTAGAGAAGATTAGGCCAGCATTAGCCATGTATTACAGTAAAAGAAAGAAGCAGGATTGGATTGCAGCATCGAACGGTAATCAAATTATTTAGTTAAGGGGGGCACCTTGATGATATCTCCTGGCTCAAGGTTCCCCACGGAGATATCTAGCCACAAGTTATGCATACTTTCACACAAGGTGGAAGCATGAGCACACCCTGGGGTTTACCAAATACATCAAGTAGCCGACAGCTATTCTGTTATATTATTCAGCGTCACACATGTGGTGAAAGAAAATCACCCCTCTTAAGTAAATCCAGAGAGGTGAGTAACTTTTCTCTTGTGTCATGACTTATCATATAACATTTTTGGGCGATTAAAAGTGGACATAGAAAGATTTGTAACGCACAAGGTTTTGATTGTTAATGATGTGATCTAAATTGAATGGCAGATGTTGACAACAATATTGCGCAGATGGGGCACCTTGAACGACAGTTTGTGGGGCACACTGATCAATGGCTCAAATGGCCCCATTCCTGGTTCAACGTGCCCCACGGCATTGTGATATTATCAAACTCTGTTAAAATGTTTCAAACGATGATTTTATGTACAAATGTTTTCAAAAAGCAAGTCTATAATTAACAAATGTTTAGTTGTGTAAATTCGCGCAGTGGGACGGGGAAGCAAACACCCATGCAAGGGTCTATGAAATGTATTTACCTATTTTATTTAGGTAATGCACAAATTACTCACTGCAGCTTCGCTCTTTCTTCTGTTCAGAAGATGGTTCGAATTAGAACTCCAAAGACCAATAGAGGTCAAGCCGATGGCATACTGATGGCGCAAGCCGTTGAAGAAGTTGCAAGTGGACAAAGTGTCAGGATGATTGCACGCGACCTTGGGTTAACTAGATGCACCCTTGCAATATATGTTAAAAAGTGCCGTTGAACTCACACAAGATGCATTGTTGACACCCAAATATAAAACAGGCAGGTAAGCCTAGATTGAGAGTGTTATCATTATTATGTTCACATATCATAAAAATCCCTTGCTAATACTTGTACGAATAATTATGCGGATTATCATTTTAATTCATGCGCAAAACCATACTATTGATGTTAAAATGCTCTCTAAGAATAGCGCAATATTCTTGAATAATTATGCTTGGTGGTTTATTTTTTCCATCCATGCTTGAAATACTGTTGAGGGTAAAATGTTCTCTAAGAATATTGCAACGTAAATGAATGAATCTTTCTTTGAAAAGGTATTTACCGGGATATTTATAGAGCCACTTACGATAAATTTGCAATTTCCAAACTTATGTAATTGGTTTTGTTACATTTAGTGATTTACATTGTAGCGGTGTGATAATGGGAAATCACATAACATAAATTAACTATATTTATTAATACGTAATAATTTATTTTTACAGGTATTTACAAACGAAGAAGAAAATGAGCAAACTACCTGGTGACCTGCTCTACGATGTTCCATGGCCAGGGTACAATGAAATTCGAAAGCTGGCATATGAATAGTCAGACCGACTTGGAAAGAAGATCCCACAAACTTGGGAGATGAACAAGGAGTATATGACAAGTGGTGCACCGGCTGGAACACTCGGTCTGGCAACACAAAATGGGAGTGTGAACTCAGAACTATTCATACAGGTGCTAGAACACTCATCAAACACATGGGTTGTTCCACTGAAAAGCCAGCAGTGCTGTTCTACGACAACCATGAGAGCCATCTTAGCATCCTGGTTATTGACATGGCAAGAGAGCATGGTCTAACAACAATAGCCTTCCCACCTCACAGTTCACACCGAATGCAACCTCTTGATGTGTCCATATACGGACCGTTCAAAGCATGCTACAAGAAAGCCGCAGACGAGTGGAACTTAAACCGCCCAGGTGTCCGATTCGCGATATATGACAAAGTGTTTTGTAAGGGCGTTCCACAGAGCATTCACATGTGGAAATATTACTGCAGGGTTCAACACATCAGGGTTATACCTGCTGAATACCGAGGTCTTCGGAGTTGTAGATTTACTGCCAGCGAGTGTATTTCAAGTTTCGCATACAAGTACACCTGCTACAACAGGGAGAGCTGAACTAAGTGTGGAGGTGGAGGCAGCACCAGTAAATGCAACACCACACAAGATCTTGACAGATATACGACCACTGCCACATCGTAATCGTAGCAAAGAACCGGCAAAACATCAAAAGAGGAAATATGGCAAAAGCGTTAACGAGCACATCGGAGAAGCAGAAAACTATTGAATGCAACCAACAAAAAGATTGTACATCAACGTAAAGCAAATACAAAACAACCCAAGATGCAAAATAAGAAAACGGTCCAAGAAGTGGTGTAATGAAAGACAGTCCTACAAATGGTCTAATGAGAGACGGTCCAAGAAGTGGTGTAATAAAAGACAGTCCTACAAGTGGTCTAATGAGAGACGGTCCAAGAAGTGGTGTAATGAAAGACAGTCCTACAAGTGGTCTAATGAGAGACGGTCCAAGAAGTGGTGTAATGAAAGACAGTCCCACAAGTGGTGTAATGAAACACGGTCCAAGAAGTGGTGTAATGAAAGACAGTCCTACAAGTGGTTTAATGAAGACGATCCAGATAGTGGGTAATGAGAGACGGTCCAAGACGTGGTCTAATAAAACAGTGACTATGTTAATATGAGCTAATGTGAATTGCCCAGTACGTGCGTAGGTTGTATATAAGAAAAAACTATCCCTGTTTTTTTTCCACAATAAATATGGTATTTTGTTCACTTATAATGTATACGTGTCTTCGTGTCAAGGTGCCCCATCAGCTGTCTCAAAGTCCCCCACACGCGGGGGACTTTGAGCCACTTGAAGACATTTTACAAATATTTTAAATTAGAAGTTATAAACAGAATCGTCTGTATGGTGCACAAATTATGCCTCAATAAACACACTATCCCATGCCTAACAACTCATAAGCAGGTTGATAATTTCGGAAGCAAGAGGAGCATAATGCAAAAAGTGGCTCAAAGTGCCCCCCTCTCGCCTACTTGAGAGAAATTTAACGTATGCGGAGACCTAAGAGCTAATTATACCTGTGTATAAAGCAATAATTTGCACCATTTAAAGTATTCTGCACAAGCGTGGAAGCCGTATCACAAAAAAGCACGTTTGAAAGATTACGTCACGACGCGGTCATTGCGTTCAAAATGACGAAATTATTGTTTACGTTATCGTTACACAACGGTAGAAGAACGTTTCGATTGTTTATAACCGAATAACAAGAGACGGCGGCAACTCAGAACACATGTCACAACCATGAATTTGGTAAAATAATTAAGAGAGACATAAATATCAAATGGTCCTTTGCGACTTGCAATCCGCTGTAATCGTACTTTCCGGTGGCGTAGTAACGCAAATAATCGTATGCGGCCCGCGGTTTTGCCGTCTCGGACTGACAGCTGCGTGTAATTCGCAAAGGTGTTATCTACTTATAATCGACCTGGCGTATGCGGGTATGCTAACGTTTTTCTCTTCGACGGCTTGAACCTCGAGCGCCAAACCCATATATATATATATATATATATATATAACCAGATTATCACCTTTTATGGGGTAATTCGGTTGTTCGGAACGCAAAACATAATGTGCACGTAATATGTAACACTTAAGATAACTATCGCAGGAACCAGCGGGCGTGGCAAATACTTCGAGAAAACGACCCCTGCGACATAATAATAATATTTCATTTTGTTAAGCGTCACATCCAATGTTGTTCATAGCGCTTTACAATGATATACAAATTAATGTTACAAAATAATGCATTTGACTAAAAACAATAGTTATTATATCATAGATAAAATATCATAGATAAAATGATCTAATAATAGTAGTAATTAAGTCAAAAATGTAGTAGAAGTAGACAAGAAATGTGATATAAAATATAATATAATAAAATAAAATAAATAGGATCATATTATTATTATTATTATAATAAACAAACTAAGATTAATGTAAACATCAATAAATTATGCAACATTGTATATAACAAATAAATAAATAGATAGATAAATAAATAAATGTTAAACATCAATAGGTTCTGGTAAAAGAGTGTTGATAATCGTCCGAGTTACATATACGCTGCAGCGAACAAGTGAGTCTTCAACACAGATTTAAATGAGTCCAATGATGCTTTGCTGGTAACACTTGACTGCTGCCGCTGCGTGAGCAAAGGTACAGTCACCGGTTCTATTGATTGAGGTACCGAACAGTATAGATTTGCAGTAGTCCAAACTGGATGTTATCATGGCATCGACTACACGTTCCGTTGTTGGTTGAGTTACGTAACGGTGAATCAACCCGATGTTGACACTTGTACAGTCATATCCAGGTGTCTATCAAGGTGGACGTTCAGATTTCTAACATGTTCAGTTACACTGATTTCATCTGTTCCGACGGGCACACGGAGCCCACTTACGATTGTAGATGACGATTTGATGTCTAGAATTTATGTTTTGGTGTCATTCATGAGCACATCATTCCAAGTCATCCACTCCTTCACATCATAAAGGCATCGCTCGATACGAAGCATTGCATTGGCAATATGATGTAGACACTGACACAGTTATGCATAAGTCTAACTTCATGTCAATAACACAGCAATACGAATATTATTTGACAATTATACACTATCACGACTAGGGCCTATCGATGGACGTGAACTTCACATTCTCTCCGACCATCGTCATTTTGAACAAACAACGAGTGAATAATATGGAATATATTGTTCGTGGATCCAAGATTAAATTTCAGTTGCAAGAATTACACTTATATTGGAGCTTAAGTTGAAATGCTAAAATCTGAGCCGCGTCACAAGACATCAATGCGTGATCAAGGTCCGCTGTAGACGGGCCGAAACGTTAGTTTCAACTATAGCTCCATTGTAAGTGTAATTCTTCCTATTAAACCGAGTGGCTACCTATCTGCGAGCGCGTTGTTGTATTAAAATGTAACTATGCTGAGTGTTTTCTAACATATTGTAAGTATTACTATCACGACTGTCAACTACGAAGGCATCCCTTCAGGTGACGGGCATTTTTTGCTACTTTGCTATAACGACTTGCCTGTATTTGTCGTTGGTGCTTCACTGCAATGACGAACACGACGCAGTAGAGGACAGTCAGGACACACAGGCACACGACGACGGGGACGGCGAACAGGCCGACCGTGTACTCAACGTGTAGCACCTCGCTGAAGGAACACGGCGAGTCGCTGGACCAGCGGTTCCATCCGAGGACGGGTGGTAGACTAAGACAGACGATGACGCTCCATATGACGGCCGTCCACACAAACGCAGTGTTCATGGTGACGACGGCGCCGTATCGTAACGGCAGTGTGATGGCAATATACCGGTCGACAGCAATGGCCAGGAGGTTGAAGACAGAGCCGAGAGTGGAGACGAGCACGCCCCACAGCGAGAAGAGGCAGGCCGCCCGCGAGGTGTGGGACAGGCGTATCCCGGCCGGAATGATGACGAGGAAGGTGTAAAACGGCGCGATCAGCCCGACCATGAAGTCGGCGCCGGCGAGACTCGCCACAAACATATTGGTAGGCGTGCGCAGTTGCTCGAACCTGTTTCAACGCATTGTAAAATGTAAACCCACTGATGCCGCATTTGTATGCAATGCAAGTCGCTAATTGCAATATTTTGTATAATAAGATTAATCGACTTGTCTGTTACAGGCTAATAAACTATGATGATGATGATGATAATAATAATAATAATTATTATATACTGTTAATGTGTCGTCACGTTGGCACGTTCCACATGGTATCCATTGTTGATGGCTTGACGGAACTTTTGCTAGGCAACTTGATTCGAGATACATCAATCAATTATGCTCACCTCAACACACTGGTAATTGTCATTCCGTTGCCTATCATGATGAAGACACAGTAAGTGCCGATAATGGCTGTGGAAACGAAGGCGTATGTGGACACCTCCACGACGTTCGTGTCATTTCCGGTCGACGTGTTCATTTCGATCTGTTGCTAGGGTAACAATGAATGTTAGGTGTGTAGCCCGTGTCATAATTATATGCGGTCACAAAACATCTTTCAGTAGCTAACTAACTTTATAGTAGAAAGTTAGCGAAGGTTATTGTGAAATGTCGATCACAGAGAAATTGTCAATATTTTATTATATAATTTCTATATATAATACAATACCATACATATTCATTATGACTTATAGTTACTGTAAGTGTAATTATGACCTTTTCGGAATCTTCGAACGAAGCAGAAATGAGAAGAATTTGTTAGTATGGACAACGTTGACCTAACCAACAATGGTAAAACGAAGACACAAGCTATGCTATGTGTTATATAACCTGTATTTAGTTATCGATTGATACAGCCTCGTCATCGATTCGTTTAGCCCGATCCTGTACGCGTGAGTGATGCAAAAGCATTTAAATTACCAAGGAGAGTCACTCAGCGATCCGCCATTTTGAATTTGATTTAATTACGTTCACACATGAATAACAGAGGGCGCTGCCCGAGTGACTATGCTTGGTATATAATTGCTTTGCTGTGTAGCCATATGATTCTGTGTCTGGTTCTCGTGTATTGTTAATGTCAATACATGACATTTAAATTGGCGACGAGGATGGGATTGTTTCTCAAGATGTTACGATCACTATAGAGAACAATATGACACGAGTTGCGATGGGACACATCGGTGAGTTCGATGAATCTAAGGAAGATTTAGAGTTGTACACCGAGATATTAGAAGCATGGTTGGTAGTAAACGAAGGCGAGCGTATTTCTAGCAGTTGTTGGCCCACAAGCTTACAAGCTGTTGAAGAATTTATTGGCGTCTGTAAAGCCGATCACGAAGACGTTTGCGCAGTTGTCGACGGTGTTAAAGGGACACTATAGGCAAAAACCGTTGATTATAGCGGAGAGATTTCACTTGTACAAACGTCAACAGAAGGAAGGCGAAAGTGTGGGGGTATTTGCGGCCAGCCTCCGACAACTGAGTAATATATGCGAATTCGGAAGCTTTCTGGCAGAAGCTCTTCGAGGCCAAATTGTGTTTGGTTTGTCAGACGCGAAAATTCAACGAAAATTGTTAGCAGAAAACCGATTTAGATTGTCAAAGAGCTCAACAGTTAGCCACGTATCGATAAACAAGTTCAACGTGAGAGTGAAAAAGACAAATAGCATAGGCCAATGTTGGCGTTGCAACCGAAGTAACCACACCGCGGATGCATGCAGATTTAAAGAAGCGAGTTGCCCTGGGTGTGAAATAAAGGGACACATCGTCAGGGCATGTAAGCGAAAGAAGACGACCCAGTATCATAAACAAGGTACCGTAAAGTATACTGAAGTCCACTGAAAGAAACTTCATTCCAAGTGAGGGCTTACACGGGGAACGCAATCCCAGTGTATGGTCAGATTCAAGTTCCAGTGACATATGAAGGACAGACGCATGTCTTTCTATTGACAGTGGTTGACAGTGATGGACTGCCGCTGTTAGGTCGCAACTGGCTCCGTGAATTGAAGCTGAACTGGTCAGCTATCTTCAATGTGAAGAGAACAGAATAACTGGAAGAGGTACTAAGCCGGCATAAGCAAGTGTTCCCAGATGGCTGAGTACTAAGCAGAAATCAGGTGCATGAACATCCCACTCCTTTTTTTGCACAGCCAAAGCCGTTCCCTACTCTGTGAAAGGGAAAGTGGAAAGAGAGTTGGAAAGAATGGAAAGGGAGGGGGTGATTAAGAAAGTGGAAACCAGTGAATGGGCATCACCGATAGTCTGCGTACTGAAACGACAGTCTGATGACATTCGCATTTTTGGTGACTTCAAAGTGTTAATGAACAGGGTACTCATTGAAAACCCCTCTCCATTGCCAAATATGGAAGGGTCTGTATGTGTATCTACGTTTGACTTTAGGAATAGCAAGCGCACCTGCTATGTTCCAGTCAGTCATGGACCAGATCTTGCAAGGAATGTACAATTTGGTGTGTTACTTGGACGACATTCTGATCTCCGCAACGACAGGAGAAGAACATCTGAAAACGCAGGATGAAGTACTAAGCAGATTAGAGAAGTATGATGTGGTGTTGAATAAGTGTGATTTCATGACTAACAGTTTTGAATACCTGGGACATCGCATCGATGGAGATGGTCTGCACTCGTTGAAGGACATAGTGATGGCCTCAGTGAATGCAGCAAGTCCGAAGAATCTGCCAGAAATACGAGCTTACCTGGGGTTACAGAAGTATTATGGAAAGTTCATCCAGGATCTCTCAACTATGTTGAAGCCACTTCACGACTTGAAGGCAGGAGCAAAGTGACCGAAGCAAGTCATGGTTGCTGTCCAGCCAAGTTTATGTGCATCATGATCCAAACAGAACACTCAGACTTGCATGTGACCTCCATACGGTGTTGGAGCAGTTCTTTCGCGTGTCCTGGACAATGTCGAAGAACGCCCCATTGCGTTTGCTAGCAGATCGCTATCAGAGAGCGAAAGAAAGTATGCACAAATACAAAAAGAGGCATTAGGACTGATGTTCGGAGTAAAGAGATGTCACAAATATCCCTACGGCCGATCATTTACTCTAGTCACGGATCACGTGAAAGAAGAAGGGAATCCCCTCAATGGCTGCTGTGAGGATGCAAAGGTGGCCAGTGACTCTACAAGTGTACTGTTACGAGGTAGAATACCATATTTCCAGTGAACAATGTAATGTAATGCGGATGCAATGTCAAGACTGCTTTGTAAACACGAAGAGAAAGCAGAAGTATTATCAAGTCTCCAGGAACTACCAGTTGATGCACAATATATCAGCTGAACAACCAGAGGAGACTCAGTGTTGGTACGCGTGTTAAACTACACACGTAGTGGATGGCCAAACCACATCACAGATAGAAAGAGTTTAAACCCTACTTTGTGCGAAGAAATCAACTTTCATTTGAACAAGGATGTATGTCTTGGGGAATGAGGATCATTATTCCACCAAGTCTGCTCAACAGGATGTTGTGAGAGCTGCTTGAGGAGCATCCAGGCATGGTAGCCATAAAAGCGATAGCTCGCAGTTACCTGTGGTGGCCGAAAATCAATGAGGAAATTTAACAGATGGTGAGAAGCTGTGAAATATGCCAAGCAGTGAGGAAAACACCACCAGTTGCACCACTACATCCATGGAAATGGCAAACAGGAATGTTGCAGAAGCTACACATCAATTTCGCTGAGAAAGATGGCGAGAACTCCTTGGTAGTAGTCGACAGTCACTCGAAGTAGATAGAATTCAAACACATGAACTCAACCAGCGCTCAGAAGACCATTGAGGTACTGCATCCTCTGTTCAGTGCCGATGGACTTCCGGAGGAAATTGTGTCCGATATTGCGCCACAATTTGTGTCGGAAGAATTTGCCTGGTTTGTCAAACTCAATCCGATTACACACACATTGGTACCAACCGTAGCATACAGCATCGAATGGAGCTGCGGAATGAGCCGTTCAGATTCTGAAAGACGCGTTCCGGAAACAAGCTGCATCGGCTAGGAGAGGAAACCCTAAGTTATATATGGAACATCGTCTGCCTAACATGTTGCTCAGGTATCGTACGACACTGTGATGGGCGTTTCCCAAGCGGAACTGTTTCTAAAGTGATAACCACGTAACAGGTTTCACGTGTTATAACGAAGTATTGAACAGAGAGTGCACCAGAAACAGGAAACACAGAAGGTGCATCCCGATAAGAAACAAACAACGATGCGAGAACTGTTGGCACACGAACATGTCAGTGTACGAAACATTCGCGGCGGCTTGGAGAAGTGGATACCAGGGACAGTCGTAAAAAATTTGTCCGACTGACCTATACAGTACGTGTTGGTCGGCAGCTAAGATTCGTACACGTTAATCATTTGCGTCGTTCGGGGTGTGTTGTGGATGACCAAATCAGAGAGTCTCAACTGGCTGATCCACGGACGCATACGTTGGTACCTACCTGGAATGCACCATATGTGACTCCAACGAGCGTTCCTATTCCTGTGGAACCTGAGAATCGACCTACTCCACAATCGCCACCGCACGTACCTCCAAAGGGGGTGCGGCGACACCCAGAGACGGTGCGGAAAGCTCCAAAAAGATTGGACTTGTGAAAGACTTATTCGGAAACAGTTCAGTGCTTTACATAGGGCAGAATATTTCCCAGCACAGACTGACCAAGGGACAGTCTATCCATTAGTAATTTGGATAATTCTAGAAGTTGTTAAATGCATACTAATTATGTTTTAAAAAATGTACATGTAGAGACATTACATGACTGGTTATGTTGAAATAGTTATTTATTATTTCGAAGCAAAACTGGACACTTTAAAGCATTACAGTTGAACTCTGTGTACGCTTGCGTATTGTTGGATTTTATTATTTAAAGGGGTTAAAGTTATTTAGTTATCGATTGATTCAGCCTCGTCATCGATTTGTTTAGTCTGATCCTGTACGCGTGAGTGAGGTATGAAAATGGCGGTGTAGCCATGTGCTTCTGTGTCTGGTTATGGTGTACTTTTAATGTCAATACATGACATTATGCACAATCCAAAGAAACACGTCTTACACAGAGAAGTGTCATCCTCAATATAGGAAGTGAATAATATTCTGAATTACACAGTCTTAAGATATTCGCCTTTGAGGATTTGTTTTTAGTCAAACGGAAACGACAACTTTCAACTACTAAGGGAAGAATCACAGATGACTGTCGAATCACACACAACATTTGAATTCATCTGGTAGTGACAACTTCTCAACAAAACTTATGAAAGAAGGAGGAGAAGCGATGACAGATGATGTAATCACATTCTGCAATGCGATTTGACAGAGAGGGGAGATTGGTATACCATAATTTACAATAGCTATGGAAAAGAATGGCAACATTAAAACGTGCGCACTGCTGTATAATAAGTTGATAACTAAAGCAAAGCTAAATTGAAAGTAACATGCACCTAAACAGCTTCAAACAGAAAACATCATCACAGCATGACAAATTGGTTTTTGTGAAGTGAAGGAACGAGTAAATCAAATCTGCAACTTGCGTGAAAAAAAAATCAACAACATTAAACAAACTCTACCATGTTTTTATTGATTTCAGGTAACACATGATAGAGTGTGGCATTCTGGGTCATGGGACACGATGGGAAATCATAATATTAGTTGCAAATAGCCATCGAACAATTATAGAACAAAGTCATCAATACAATTTTCGTCAACGGGACAATCGAGGAATACTTTAAAAGAAGAGTCGCGCAAGAACAGAAGTTTCACGCCGGTCAGTTTACTGCTGATGTTTGCAATACGCTGCAGATTATTGTGGTGTTTTAGTGTGACGTTGCCAAACCAACAAATAAAAGAACATTTTAAAACACTTTATATAAACGACTTATAAAACATGGACACAATGGTTTTATCAATGTTAAAGAACGCTGCTTCGTTAGACAGTAGAGATGCTGCTGGCACTTCTTGAACGTAGCGTGACGGTCCCACCTCAACCTATTGTCAATGATCGTACCGAAATATTTGTACTCGTCAACTATCTCCACCTTATCTCCATGGATGACAGTGTCAATCTGGGACTGAGGATCTTTTCTAAAGTAAATTCAGATGTCTTTGTTTTTTATGCATTCAATCACAGATACGAGATATACCATTCAACAAAGTAATTTACAACAGGATCGTGGCCAATCCCATAGTTAAACAGTGAACTGAGTAAAGCTGTGTCATCTGAGGATTTAATAAAGAACATATTGGGATGGGTGCTCCTGCAATCATGGAGGATAAAGCACATAATTGGTTTAACACTTGCCGTAACATCCGAAAAACCAATACTACGACAACAGCATAAGGACTAGTAAATAACGGTGTTTCTCAAGACAGACGGCAGACAAATAAAAAGAGAGGCAAATCATATACACGAACCAATGATTGCTAAATATTAGTCACATGCAGTAGCTTAATGTATATTAATCTAGATTAACGGCTATAGGGTTAACCACAAAGGGGTTATTGATGGTCTGGCGGCTTATCATAATAGTGCTCTGTAACAAGAAACAGATTCGTAATTATGTGAACCGAGTCATTATGTATAATATGATACCATCTACTGGATGACGTGGTTCGATATTTTGTCGGAAAGCCGGCTACCGTTGATGACCACTTCTCTCTGTGTTGTGGTGTTCTTACCATATCTTCATACGTCATGTTTCCCATCCATGTTTTGCAATTGTCTGTCCATTGGTTCGTGGTATTCCTCTCTCTCTCCCTCTCTCCCTCCCTCCCTCCCTCCCTCCCTCCCTCCCTCCCTCCCTCCCTCCCTCCCTCCCTCCCTCCCTCCCTCCCTCCCTCCCTCCCTCCCTCCCTCCCTCCCTCCCTCCCTCCCTCCCTCCCTCCCTCCCCCCCTCCCTCCCTCCCTACCTCCCTCCCTCCCTCCCTCCCTCCCTCCCTCCCTCCCTCCCTCTCTCTAGATAGATAGATAGATAGATAGATAGATAGATATATAGATAGATAGATAGATAGATAGATAGATAGATAGATAGATAGATAGATAGATAGATAGATAGATAGATAGATGATAAATGACAGGTACAGATTTGCAAAATTAAATACATCAATAAAACCTTTACATTAAATTGTGTCTTTGGATACAGGAATTCATATCTATTTTGTTCTATTCCGAAGATACTGGAAGGAACGCGTAAAAATGAATGCAGCGTAGGTCTAGTTAAACACCAAAATATTCAATGATACTTTGCAAACAACAATAGAAAGCAAATGCATTATCCAACAGAAATCGTACAACATCATCCAGAAATGGAGTGTCAGCAAGGGCCACGATCTCGAATCGCATTCCTAGCTTGAGTAGATAATGTATCAACACTCCAAACGAGCACTTGGCGCGATTATAATATTTAGCCATCATTGATTCGTGAGACGTATATATGATTTGCCTCTATTTCTCTTTGTCTGACGTATGTCTCGAGAGACAACGTTATATACTAATCCTTATGTTGTTGTCGTAGTATTGTTTTATCGGATGTTACGGCCATTATTAAACCATGGATTTATTTTATCCCCCTGTTGAAACATTTTGTATACTAATGATTGCAGCAGCACCCATCCCAATAGGTTCTTTATTCAATTCTCAGATGACACAACTTTATTTAGTTTATTGTTTAACGATGAAGTTGGCCACGGTCCTGTTGTAGATGACTTTGTTGAGTGGTGTGATAACTCGTATCTGTACTTGAATGCATCAAAAACCAAAGACGTATGTATTGACTTTAGGAAAGATCCTCAATTCCAGATTGACGCTGTCATCCATGGAGATAAGGTGGAGGTAGTTGACGAGTACAAATATCTTGGTACGATCATTGACAATAGGTTGAGGTGGAACCGTCACTGTGCCGCCAAGTACAAGAAATGCCAACAGCGTCTACACTGTCTAAGGACGCTCGTTCTTTTAACATTGATAAAACCATTTTGTCCATGTTTAATAAGTCGTTTATCCAGAGTACTTTAACCTTTTATTTTATTTGTTGCTTTGGCATCGTCAGTCTAAAAGACAAGAGTATTGCAAACATCAGCAATAAACTGACCGGCGTGAAACAAGTCACTCTCAGTGCTTGGTATGAAAAACAGGTTTTGCGGAAAGCCAGTCGCATTCTAGCTGGCAGCACACACATTTTTGATGAGGAATACGTCCTTCTGCCCTCGTTCAGACGGTTTATAACTCTCACATGCAATACAAATAGGAAGCGGTTGTGATTTATTTCTACATCTGTTCGGCTTTTAAATGACACATCTCTGACGGCTCTTCTGAGCCAAATGTTTGTGTGTGCATGTAGTTGTAGTTGTAGTTATACTGCTCATATCAGGATGAATGTGTGCGAGTGTGCGCACATTATTTAGCAGTGTTGGTGATGTTGACATTTTTTTTATATGTATTTACTACGTGCATATACATTATATATATATATCTATATATATATATACATTATTCGTGATGCAACGACCACCATTATGCGATTAGGTTGATCACTATTATATTTTATTTTAATTATGTATTTACTTGGTTTTTAGAAACGTTGCACACAAATCTCCCTTCATGTGACAATGAAGTATCATTGTATTGTATAAATATTTTTATTTTTTCCAATAGCAAAAATGTAAATAAGTGACGTGGGAAAGCAGTATGAATTACACGGGAAAAGCTGCATAAATTATACGGACATACATATACTTATTGAAAAGGAATATATGTAAATTAATAATTAATAAATAATACAAAATACACATTTTGTAACAAAAAAAGAAAGAACAAATACTCTGTGACGGGATCCTCCTTCACGCTCGTGTGTGTATGTAGAATCCTTCAGCGGGGTGACCAATAGCATTCTGCTTTTTCCTAACATTTGTAGTGTTGTTTTTGTGTTATACCCAGTCAACGTTATTCGGGTTGTATGAATATTACACACACACACGCATACGCACAAACACATGTCCATGTTTCAGCGCCGTTTGTCATCGCTGGAAGTACGCATGATTTGTAGAATTGTGTGTTCAAGCAGGTTCCAAAGTTACCTTTGAAGATGTCGCTGTGTATGGCGAATGCTGTCCAGCCGGCAGTCATTCTTTTTTGAATCGCATTGTCTTGGTTTTTATCTCTGATGCTGTATCGCTGTCCCAGGTCAATGTTCTCTGTCTGCGTGGAGTTGATATATATTGGTGTGTCGTTTTTTAGCATAATTTTGGTCTTTCAAATGTTCATCTTCAGACTTTGTTTTCACTTTCATCAACTATCTCCTACAGCATTTATAATGTTCTTGCGTTGTAGTAGCGCAAATGAGTATGTCGTCTGCGAAGCGAAGGAGACTGACATATTCTCCGTCTGTCGTCAAGCGTCTGGTTTCCAATATCACTCTTCGGAATATGCTTTCAAATATTGCCGTATACAGCGTGGGTGATATGGTGTCACCCTGTCGTACTCCACTCTTAATGTCGATCAGTTTGCTTTCTTTGTATAGGTGGTCTGCCATCGAGTTGTTTGTGTATATGTCTTTTATTAGTTCGACGTATACGTCTTCTATCTCCTGTCCTTGAAGCGAGGTCAGTATTGCTTGATTTTGCACCGAGTCGAAAGCCTTCTCCTAGTCCATGAACGCGAGGCAGAGCGGGATATTATATTCTGTCGTTGAATACCTGCTTCTAAATACTGCTTGCTCTCGTAGTTGGTTTTCGTTTAGTGTCTTCTCTAGCCTATTCTTTAGTATTTTTGTGAATAATTTGTATGTTTCAAAACATAAATATTGGTGTGTAGTTCTTTATGTCTTTCTTATTTCCCTTCTTGAATATTATTACCATCTTTGCGTTCTTCCTTTCGGTGGGTATTCGTCATTCAAGCATTTTGTGTCCACGAGATGGTATCTTCTCCTGCTTTTAATGTTTCAATGTTTACATTGTCGTTGCCAGATGCCTTCACATTATTGATATCTCTTAGCGCTGCTTCCATCTTCCATGGTGTTATCTCTGGTATCTCTTTCATGTCAAGTATTCTGTTCACTGTCGTATAGCCCGTTCTATAATATTATCTTGGTCTTGTATTTCTCTACCCTGCTTGTCTAGAAGTGTAATACGTTTGTCTCGGCCTAGAGCATGCGTTCTTCTGGTTTTCTTCGGTTTCTTTGATGTCATAATCGTTTCTCGTGTGATCTCTTTGTTTGCACTTCTTGATATAATCCTCGTTTTCATTTTGATGGTCTTGCATATTTCTGCGTACACTATTTGTATTTTTAAGGTCGCCGTTTTCCACCATTTCTCGTCGTTTCTTCATCAGCGGCTCGTGTTGGTGACGATATTCTCGTCTTTACTTGCTTGTTGATTGCTTTGGCTACACTTGTTGCACTGAATTGGATCATCTCTGTGATGTTTTCGCTCATGGTATCGATGTTCTCTTGTTCTTGTAGTGTCTTGAATCGATTTTGCAGATCGAGTCGGAATTCGATCTTTTTATTCCTGTTTGTGTCTTATCTACTCTTGTGGTCTTCTTCCTTTCAGCCTCTACGTCCAGTTTGACGTTGCTGGTTATCATTCTGTGGTCACTTCCGATGTTGACTTGGTTGAAGACAGTTACGTCTGTGACTATGTCTGGCCTGTTTGTCAGGATGTTGTCAATTTCGTTCTTCGTTTCTCTATTTGGGCTTTTCCACGTCCATCTCCTCCCTGATTTCTTCTGAAATATGGTATTCATGACTTGATATTGCCCATTCTATCAAGGTGTCGCTTCTTTCATTTTGCACTTCTAGACCAAATTAGCCTGTTGCCGTTTTCATTGCCTTTGCTTGTTTCCCTACTTACGCATTAAAATCTCCCATCGCTATCGTGTTGTTGTTTGTTTGTGGTCGTTACTAAGGTCTCATCCACGTCGTTGTAGAAGCTCCTTATGTTTTCGTCTAAATATGATATTGTTGGTGTAAATACTTGTACTACCATCAGTTTGTAGCGCTTTGTTGTGCGTAGAACGACATGCTGAGGCCTTCGCCCAACCACGGGACACTACAGCTGCACAGTGATGAATGATGCTGATGCTGATGATGTATATATACATATATATATATATATATATATATATATATATATATATATATATATATATATATATATATATATATATATATATAGGGTTCCGGTAGTTTCCCTTGAAATTCGAAACACTGACCCTCCACCCACAAGGTTTCTCGCCAACAGATTCCTTCTAAGTGAATTCTCTCGTGGTATAACAGCTTTCCCTGGGGTTTGGCGCTATCGACTGACACCAGGGAAAATCTTGACTTCAGTATTGAATTTATTTATCTCCCTGTTTGTAACTATTGCGTCGTGAGTTTATTCCATTTATTCCAGGTGGGAAACAGTTAGTAGAACTGATATATGTGGTCATGGCCTTAGGGATCATCCCAGAAAGTCGATGTCCGATAACACGTGACATTACTTTCACTTGGCCTCAGGGTTCCAAAATCTCAGACGAAAGTTTGTAAACATTGATATGATAATATCATTATATTAACAGTATTGGTCAGAAGCGTAAAATACCGGGTTGGTTAAAGGGTAGAGGTTAGACTAAAATCGATCTCCTGGCCCTCCAGGTTGGGGGTTGAGCGTAGGGTTAACAACCCTACCACTTAAAAAAAAGCTTGTTACAGAAACTCGTAAAAGAAAATCAACAGATCCCAGCCACCAATGAAGCTTGAGGCACCAAACCGGTATGAGCGATGCTAGTGAAAGCCGCAAGGAAGCTAGTAGCGCGAAGACAAGCATACTGGATGCAAAAACCAAACTTCAGATTGGGACCTGGTATGTTAGGACAATGTTCGATACTGCAAAAACAGCACAAATTATAAGAGAGATGAAATCGTACAAGTTACACATCCTTGAAATCAGTGAGGCCAGATGGACAGGTTTTGGGAGACATATCACCCCGACAGGAGAGACAATCTTGTTCTCTGGCAGAGACGACAACCGCCATATTGCAGGAGTTGCGCTAATACTCAAGAAAGGAATTGGAAAGACATTGATAGAATGGAAACCAGTCAGTGCTAGACTACTGAGAGCCAGGTTCTTTGGCAAGCACAGCTAACTTATAATTATCCAATGCTACTCACCAACCAATGATGCAGAACCGGATGAGAAAGAGGCCTTCTATAGAATGCTGCAGCCCGAGAAGGAGAGAGTGCCTGCACACGACGTTTTGATCATCATGGGCGACCTCAATGCAAAGGCTGGATCTGACAATATCGGAAGAGAACGAATAATGGGCAATTAAGGACGTGGAACCATAAATGAGAATGGTGAGATGCTATGTGACTTTTGTGGCTTGAACAGTGTGGTGATAGGAGGAACCCTGTTCTCACGCAGACATCCACAAACTGACCTGGATTTCCCCAAATGCACGGGACAAAAACCAAATCGACCACATTATGATCAACAACAAATGGCGACGATCATTACTAGATGTCTGTGTTAGAAGAGGAGCCGATGTTGTCAGTGATCACCATCTACTTCAGGCAACAGTCAAGCTGAAGCTCAGAAAAACAAGCTACTGTAAACAGACAGGCCAAGAACGATTTAACACAAGCTAGAGCTTTCACTCTTAAGCTACAGAACAGATTTGAAGTGCTGGAAGAAGAAACAGATACATCTGATCACGTACACGAGAAGGGAAATCATCAAGAAAGCATACTATCAAACCAGCAAAGAGACACTGAGCATTAAAACCAGACAGCACAAAGAGTGGATCAGTACGGAAACATGGGAGCGCATACAAGAGAGAAAGCAACTGAAAATCGTAATTGGACAAACCAAATATGAAAGACTGAAAGAAAGATTGCGAATACAATACAGTGAGGTGAACAAACTTGTTAAAAAGTCAGCTAGAAGAGACAAAAGAAAGCATTTAGAAGAACTTGCAAGCAAAACTGAAACAGCCGCTTGCAGGCATGAGATGAGCACTGTGTACACGATAACTAAACAGATTTGTGGAAACACCAACTACAAGGTCAACCCCCAATCATGGACAAAGATGGACGGCTGTTGATCAACGAAGAGGAACAAGAAAGAAGATGGCTAGAACACTTCAATGAAATACTAAACAGAACAGACCCACAACACCCAGCAGACATCCAGCCTGCAGAAAGAGACTTGGAATTAGAAGTGACCCCACCAACGAAGGCTGAGATTAAAGCAGCAATAACCACACTGGGAAGAACAAGGCTCCAGGAACAGATGCATTATGTGCAGAAGTTTTCAAGACAGACCCAGAAACGGCAGCCGATATACTACACCCTCTCTTCACCAACATATGGGAAAAAGAAGAACTGCCTGATGACTGGTCTCAAGGGAGAATAATCAAGTTACCAAAGAAGGGACATTTAGCACACTGCAGCAATTAGAGGGGAATTACTCTACTCTCCATACCAAGCAAACTGTTCTCTAAGATCATCATGACACTAATGAAAACAACAGTAGACAATCTTTTCCGTCCAGAACAAGCAGGCTTCAGAAAAAGGAGAGGAACAACCGAACACATCTTCACTTTGCGGAACATTCTAGAACAATGCAACAAATGGCAGAGAAAAATGTATGTCAATTTGGTAGATTTTGAAAAAGCATTCGACAGTGTGCACAGAGAGAGCCTTTGGAAAATCCTGAGGCACTATGGAATTCCAGAAAAGCTGGTGAAACTCATTCTGATCTTCTATAGAAATTTCTCCTGCAGTGTCGGAAACTCAACAACAAAATTCACTGTGAACTCCTGTGTCCGCCAAGGGTGTGTCATGTCTTCATTTCTTTTCACCCTAGCCATAGATTGGACTACAAAAATCACGACCAACCAACAGCGGACTGGAATCAGATGGAACCTGTGCTCTTCACTCGAAGATCTAATCTAAGCAGATGATCTTGCTCTATCTTCTCACACTCGAGATCAAGTACAAAAGAAAATAAGTAACCTAGGACAACAAGCCAGTTCCATTGGTCTTTCAATTAATGCAAAAAAGACAAAAATATTGTATATTCCAGAAAAACAAAACTAAGAATCTACAAGAGCAATGTCCTCTCTGTGCTCCTGTACGGCTCAGAGTACTGGCGCATGACACAGCAAGACACCAATAGACTCTCCAGCTTCCAGACCACCTGCATAAGGAAGATAATGAAAGTATACTGTCCCGAGACCATTTCCAACACAAGACACCACCAAACAACAAAACAACAACAGATCTGCCTCACCCTGAAAAAGAGGAGGTGGACATGGCTCGGCCATGTCTACAGGATGAACAGCTATATTCCAGCAAAGACAGCATTGACCTGGACGCCAGAAGGAAATAGGAAAAGAGGCAGACCAAACACAACTTGGCGACGAACAATTGAAGAAGAACTAAAGAATGCTGGGCTGACCTGGGGCACAGCAGCAAGGAAAGCCCAAGACAGAGGGGTCTGGCGAGATCTTGTGCGAGCCTTATGCGCCACATGGCACGAAGAGGATAAGTAAGTAAGTGATTGGTCGGAAGCGTAAAATATCTATGTCCCCAAACGTAGGTAATTTCGTGTGATATCAAAAATCAACGTTCTGACATGATCCTTTACCATGTTATTTAATAGTAGCATCTCCATATTACCATCGATGGAAAAAGGAGAGTGCGCCAATAATGTGCCTCATCAATCATTCGGTTAACAATAAACGTCAGCGCAAATGCAAGTTATATGACGTTTAATGCTAATTCATGACATGGATTGAGGTTTTTGATGACGCGCACACGGGCTAATAGTCGTGTTTTATTTAATTACACCTATCATTAGGCGCAATAACACAACACGCGAGTCACGGCACATGACTAATGCAACACATGTCCAAATGATCAAATTATGCAATCAAGATTTCACATATTTCTAGAGTTATGTCACGAACTTTTATATATATTAAGATGGCATTGTATATCTTAGTTATATAGTCCAAACCACTACAATACATTTACCAGTAGCGTTACAAATGTTGTATACTTACATACATACATACAAGTTTACGCACATACATACATAAATACATACATACATACATATATACGTACATACGTACATACATACATACATACATACATACATACATACGTACATACTTACATGAATACATCAATGTGTGGATGAATTACATGCATAAAAGTATGCAAGCATTACATGCATATATACACATATACAAATACTCGCACCCATCCACACATCCATTCATCCATCCATCCATCTATACATACATTCAAACGAATACATGCATATATGCATGCATGCATTACATGCATACATACATTCATACATATATACATACATACATACATAAATACATAATACATACATACATACATATATACATACGTACATATTCACGTACACAACTAACATGCATACATACCTGACCGCGTTCTCACGCTTTGAGAGAAATGACCGTTGTGCATATTGCACATTTGCTAAATCCCGAAGACCTGACGTTGTTCGTGTCACGTTCGACCTGCGTTATCGCCGCCAATCATCTCACATGTTGAGCATTGCGTACTATAATGATGCCATTTTGCAAATGCGATTGTAATATTACCCAACCGTTCGTCCGAGACCTAGACATCGCACACACAGCGGCGAAATAATGGAGTTACTAGTACAAGTTCGGCGGTAGATAAACACGCGAATATTAATCATACAATACGTGAAACCTCTTTCATGTTCTTCTTCTTCCTGTATATTATGTGGTCATCATCTCAGAACGTCAATGTCCGATAACACATGGAATTACTTCCATTTGGCCTCACGTTGAATCTCGATATTAACACTGGTCAAAAAAGGTGAGTCAGAGCTGATGTAAGTTATATGACGTTTACTGCTAATTCATGACATGGATTGAGGTTTGCGATAACACGCACGCGTACTAATAGTCGTGTTTTATTTAATTATACCGATCATTAGGCGTAATTAACACAACAACACGCGAGTCACTGCACAGGACTAAAATCATGCAATCAAGAATTCACACACTTCTATAATTACGTAAAGAATTTCTACACATATTAAGACGGCATAGTATGTTTTAGTTATATGTTTCGTTGTTCAAGTTTGGTTTTCGGCACGGAGACTGCTGTTTATATGTTACTATGTAAAACTTATGTTTTTTTTATTAGAATAAATTATTAGGGTACGTATTCTAATTCAATTGTTCTAATAGTCAACATTTGGTTGTTTCAGGTGTCAATATGCTAGTGATCACAATGTCAACACTGAAGCCATATGTAAAATGACAGCAACCAAGATAGAAGACTTATAAAGCTGTGTTTCCTGTCTATATTTATACAAAGTGAACTGATTTACATTATTTCATGTCTAAGCAAGGCATGGCAAGTGTAAATATACAGTAGAATGCATTTGATGTCAATAAAATGTATGATTTTCCACTCTATAGTTGTCCAGAATATAAATTTGCTATGTTTGTCACCAATAAATAACAACATATACTTAACCAATCACCACCACAGTCACATAATTTTAAAGATAATTCAATGGACATCAAATTAAATAAAACTTGCAATTATAGAAAATCAATAGTTTTGAAGATACAGCTTACAAACTGCTGACACCCAGAAATGTTGAGATCTGTGGCAGCAACCTGGGGAACAGGGATACATGCCAATATAACTGGCTGGGGTCTAATGGGTTAATTAATTAAAGGCATGCCTTTAATTGATTAAATACGCGTGTGTAAAGATAAAGGTGTGGTTGTAACATTAAGATAATGCCCTTAATTAATTAAGTATGCGTACGTAATTTTAAAGGCATACCTTTTAAATGATTAATTACGCATGCCTTTAATTAAGTAAGTATTCGTAGTTAAATGTAACCAATCAGAACCAGCGAAGAACATTAACAGAAGTTTGTGTCGCTGGGTCTGATTGGTTAAAATTTAATACGCCTACTTTATTAATTAAATGCATGGCTTTAATTAATTAAATGCGTGCCTATGTGTGTGGGGGCGTGTGTGTGTGTGTGTGTGCGCGTGCGTGTGTGCGTGTGTGCGTGTGTGCGTGTGTGCGTGTGTGCGTGTGAGCGTGTGTGCGTGTGTGCGTGTGTGCGTGTGTGCGTGTGTGCGTGTGTGCGTGTGTGCGTGTGTGCGTGTGTGTGTGTGTGTGTGTGTGTGTGTGTGTGTGTGTGTGTGTGTGTGTGTGTGTGTGTGTGTGTGTGCGCGTGCGTGTCTTTTAAAGAATAGGCCGAACCATCCTGCAATGTATTGACGTACTTCGGGATGGTTTCGCTGATCCACCAGTTCGTCTGGTGGAGACAGTATCAAGTGAATTTCTTGTCTTGTGACATATCTTATTCGCCATACAGCGTCTTGTGGCCCAAAAGTTTACTGCGAATGTGATCTTACCACATCGGCCACGATCTGTCGAATCGTTAATAATAATCCTATGATTGACTGAGCATTACTTTTACCAGCCATGGCATCAAACAAAATGTCAAAGATAGCATAAGTGTCACGCAAGAATGTTACAAATAAAGATTACAATTAAAGACATGCCTCTAAGTAATTAAGTACGCGTATTAAATTGTAACCAATCAGAACAAACGAGGCGTACCAACAGAATTGTGTTTCATTGGATCTGATTGGTTACAATTAAAGGCACGCATTTAATTATTTAAAGGCGTGCGTTTAATTAATTAAGTAGGCGTATTTAATTGTATCCAATAAGAACCAGCGACATAAACTTCTGTTAATACATTAATCTGGTTCTGATTGGTTACAATTAGATGCGTTACTTAATTAAAGGCATACCTTTAATTGTACGTAGGGGTACTTATTTAATTAAATGCATTATCGTTATGTTACAACCACGCCTTTATCTTTACATACGCGTATTTAATTAATCAAAAGCATGCCTTTAATTAAAAGTGAGCCTGAAGTGCTGTCATACGTGTTTATTTAATTTATTTATTTAGTAAACGTGCAATTTGCAACCATAGATGTGTATAATTACACACAGCCACGCACAAAGCCCATCGTTGTGCTCTTAATCAATGTAACGATGACTTATGACTTAAGTCGTAATATGACTATACTAATAATGCAACTAAACGACTCGTTGACTCGTACTGAACTTTGCGATCAACTAATTAACATGATTTCGTTATCGATGACCAAATGCAGGCATGCATCCGTTAATGGTACATCCGTTAATGTTAACCTTTTCCACGTTCTACAACTGATTTACAGACGGCATACGTGGCTAATTGTTAACCTTCTTGCCACTACTTTACTATATGGGATATTTGTTGATCAGATAAACACTTCCATTTTTAAACCTCATTACAAACTTTCAAAAAGAAGCAGGAGACAGCAATTTAGAATGGAAAGCTAAAAGAAGTTGAATCTTATAAATAGCCTGGACAAGAACTAAATACGAAAAATACAGCAACGTCTTCTTCGTAACTTGTTTAAACGCGAAAAAACGGTTTCAAATCATTTATGTCGAGAAATCGCATTCTGCGTCTGCGTGTGTTTGTAACGTCTACCGGAGATTCGGCATTTTTGATGGCAAAACTGTTAAGGTCAACACGAAGACCAACATTGAATATCATGCTAAACAATACGATACCATATGATGCCATTAGACAAAAGACGAAGACGAAAAGTATATAATATATGCCTACCAATTTCTGAGTTTCTAAATCCGGGAGTTTCGACATATTTCAAGAGTCTCATCAGTTCGATCTTGTTATTTTGGTTAGCGGAATACGGGGCGGGAGACGGAAGGGGTGCTGTTGGAGATTTGTTATGACACTCCATTGTTCGTTTTTTTGGATTAGATATAGGAAGACTGGGAGGGGTGCTGTCGGTCTGAAGCCGAAAATCCCGGAGATTAACTTCTTCTCCGGGAAATTTTCGTCTTCACCTTAAATCCGGGAGATATTATAATTTTTCTGGGAGTCCGGGAGATTTACAGCAAATCCTGGAGGCACTCGGGGAATCTGGGAGGAATGGCAGGTATTACATAAAATAATAATAGAAGATAAAATAATATATTTCATAACGAAATAGTGTAGATTTACACAACTGCGATAGTCTCGCATTGGTGCTTAGTCTTGTTCGCCATTGTTAACTCGACTTCGTGAACTCGTATACGTGAACTCGGCAAGAAACGCATCTGGGTCGGCTGATATGACTATTACGTCGTCAGATGGCATCTGTGATAAAATTCACACCTTTAAGGATAGTTAGTATTGTGTATACAACTAAGTTACTAACACGACACATGGTCACTTTTATTATAGAATCAGGATCTCAAGCAGAGCATTGGTTACTGTCGTTCCGTATGTCCGAATATATCTGCAGCAATATCGCTTGTGTTCTAGACGTACTAGCGTGTCCATTGGTGGTGGTTTGTAAATTGAGATTTGTCTAAATTTCACCTGGGGAGGCCAGGTGGGTAAGCGATCTTGGGCGCAAACATTCAGTGGCGAGCGGCGGCGTTAGTAAACGCCAACAGACACTGGCGTCACGTGACGGAATCTCCATAATCGAGGCTACCGTTGAAATCGCTTCGATTGACCAGAGGCTACGTGAGATAGCGCCAGCTTCTGTCGCCCTAACAACCGCCTAGACCCAGAGTTGGAACCTGGCTTAGCCTAGTGTGGTGCCACTCATATAATTTTAGCCGTACGAATGGCGTATGTTAAACGACCTTCCCATTCACGTGCGGAGTTCACCAATCAACAACAGTTTCAAAAACGACCAAAAACATTACCTACTGCGTCATCGCGCTCCACGATGCATGAGAACCGACGCTTTTAGGGTAATTTATCGGGGAAAGAAATGCTTTTAAACGTTACTTGAGTGTATCAATGAGTAGATACATATGAGCAGCAAAGAACAGAACGTTCTGGCACAGTAGTCATGATCAAATTTCCGAACGTTGTAGGCATTTCGTTTATAGGGTAAATTAGATATGCCGAATCCAAAAATCCATGTTGGCAATCTATGGGAGAGTCCACGACCCCTTAAATTTGACAAAAAAACTGAAAATTACGTCAGATTAACCCCCAAATATAAACCAACAACCTTCTAATCAACATAATATTGATCACTTAATAAAACTAACCCATGTTGGCAATATATGGGATGGATCAATGACCCCCTCAATTACAAAAAACAAAACTACGTAAGTTTTACATCCGAAAACAAAAATAGATAAATGCCGTTCTGACTAACGTAATATTGATCACGCGTAATCTAACTATAATAAAACATGTTCCCTAATGGAGCGAAATTGATCAATATAAATAATATTTTAATAATTTGTTAAGACCGATATTTAAATTAAATACATATTTAGGAATCCATTAAGATTAAGAACAAGTGTGAATAACGTTAAGTGGTCCACGGAGACCTCCACTAGAACTGAAAGATCACTGACGATTATACCACCAATACAATTTAACACAACTCTAATCACTGTTCACAACTATGGAATACAAGAAATAGTTATACAGAATAATAAATTAATAAAATAACAATATCAAATATATGTGACATCCATTAGTTATTATTAAGACATTACCTAAACATACTCGTTTAACATTGTACAATGCACTATACGATATGATATTTAACTGTTAACAGCTGATTGTATTTGAAGTTAAAATTATTAGTAAAATGGCCATAGGCTTTCTAGTGCTGTCCTAACGACATTGTTTGTTTGTTTAACAGCATAACATTTCCTTAACGACAAGTATAGCAACGTGTACATAGCCATAGTTACCTCCTAACTACACAATACTGCAATGCGTGCACAATATCACATCTGCCTTATTGCTTTTACAAACTTGTGCGATAAACGAATGTCAGATTAAATCTAATAACAGTCATACAAATATATATATATATATATATATATATATATATATATATATAAATATATATATATACATATATATATATATATATATATATATATATATATATATATATATATACATATGTGACTGTACATTTAATCACACTTGTCAAGTGTTAATTATACTGTACTCTTAATTTCGTGGTTGATCATAATAAATATATAATATGTTACTGATATATTTAGTTGTCTCTCTCCTTAAGGGAAAGTTTTATTACATTTACGTCATGTTGTAATATTGTCAATATTACGTTAATTACAACGGTGTTCATATATTTTTGTTTTCGGGTGTAAAACTGACGTAGTTTTGTATAATATAGGGGTGTCATATACCCATCCCACACATTGTCAAAATGGGTTAGTTTTATTACTTGTTCAATATTATACTAATTAGAAGGGTGTTGTTTTACGTTCGGATGTTAATCGGACGTCATTTTGTATTTGTCCTAATTTAGGGGTTCTTGGACCCCTCCCACAGATTGCCAACATGGATTTTTTGATTCAGCACACCGAAATTACTCTTAAAACGTGTGTTGGCACATTCTACTAATATGCATACGGAACGTTTTAAATGCACTTATTGGGACTTTTACTATCTAATATCGACTACAACAGAAAACGTACAAACTTAGTAGCGTCAACGCTATCCACTATTTGTTAGTTTTCTGGAGCAATGATTCTCTGTTTACGAGCTAATTAATCTTAGTCTTGATCTGGCTTCTTTAGCAACTGGAAACGCTCTCCTGGGTTGATCCAATTTGGCAGAATGCCTTTATATTTAGGTTATCAATTTCGCTGAATTCACAAATATAATATGTTATGTGACGAAATTAGGATGGAGGTGCGTGGCACAAGCAGAGAACACTTTCTGTATAGGTCGATCGTTCATCTTGAGAGAAATGTTAAGGGTGCATTTTCTAATGTCGAAAATGCCCTTTGTAGGCCTATCTATCGCGCCAGTGTTGATGCAACTTTGTGTTCTAAATGGAAAAACGTTGTGCCGTGTTTAAAAATCATTTCGTTTATATACTCACTTATTGAGTGATATATATGGGTCAAAATAAAGAAGTTATGTCCGGCTGTCTGTCTGTAATACGTTGCCGGAAGTGATGTTTGTTATCGAACCAACATTATTACGTCATTTTGATGCGAGTAATTAGAAACGCCTCCACTAGCAACTTTCAAGATCTGTCCTATGCCGTTTTGATTTTGTGACTGACTGTGAGTGGGAGCCGGGCAGTGCAAGAACAAAATGCATGAGTGTCAAAGCACAAAGTGACTGGCTGTGTTTGTACTTGTAACAGGGACGTGTCGCGCGGACGTGCCGCGGACGTGACGCGCGGCGTCTCAGCCGACGAAAGTCGCAGCAGGGTTAAATGTTCGTTTTGCAACTGTAACGTCGCCGCTACGGCTAATGTCAGTTGCGTTTTGTTGTATATCATAATATGGATTTGATTTCATAGGTTGAGCGTATACACGAAACTACAATTTTGGCATGATAAGGATATATATATATATTTGTCCGATGAAATGGAACTATAGAACTTACGGGAGCAATTATACGCAGGTGCGATCGGACAAACAACAGGCCTAATAGGGGTTTCGCATATTAGAATTACTGAGTAAATGAAAACGAGTAAGATATTCTTCAAAATATTTAAGTACGTTAGCATGCTCACATGTACATGTATTTGTGTACGTGCACTTAGTGTGATTATATGTGTACGAACAGGCAGTCTTCCATGTGTTTACAAAATACACGGAACACCATCCCAAACACATATAATCAACAATACAATGTCATTGTTATTGCAATCATAATCGCATTGTTGTCACGAATACCCTGAAATAAATAGAAAAGTTCTGTCTGTGACAAGATTATGTCTGTCGGCTATTAATGCTAGCCCACAGACTCTTTTTAGTTAGGTTTAGAAACTCTGTCATGTCATGTCAGGGGCTGCTTGCTACGCCAATGCCTTTGGCTGGCGCGATTACCAATCATACAACGACCTTTTTGATTGATGCGTTTTGGAGACTGAAAAGGGCATTTAATTAGTATAATTGTCCTGTTAAGACCTCTCGTCTCTGGCCAGACGGGTAACGACAGATATTTTCGAATTGTTCTTTGAAGATGAGTTGACTCCTATAATCACGGGACGAGAATAGCAAGTGAGACGAACTACAAGCGATTGAGCGTAGGCCGCTTCCATATAGAACAAGGGCTAAATAGCAAGGGTAGTGTAATACCTGGAGCATAGTGGTACATTGACTAGCACATCGGACTCTCAATCGAGGGAACTCGGATTCGTATTATTTGCTGCCTTTCGAACCTTGAGCAAGTTCGTTCATTCTACGTTACTCCAGTTGACTCAGTTGTATGAACGAATACCTGGCTATAGGCAGTTTTGGACATTTGTGTGGCTGAATGCTTTTCAGAGAAGTCGAGATGGTGTTCGATTGAACAGGTCTTTCAGGGAGTAAAGTGTAAAGCGCTTTGAGCAGTCCTAAGGCCTGGACAATGCGCTATATAAGAACTTATCTATATTGTTTTACATTTTATACCACTACCATCCACGGCTTGCGATGATCTTGTGACCCTCTCATTAAAACCCATGCGGTAGAACTGATCTCACTTCTTACTTGATCCTTCTTGTACACGAGTCAGGGTCAGGCACAATCTTGTTGAACCGCACTTTCTGTTCTTCCTCGCCGGTGTTTTCTATTAGCTCAGCTCTCGTCCAAAAACGTCCACACTGCAGCATACGCTGAAGCTAAGAGCACTAAAACGAATGTACTGGTCGATCACTCAATATACCAATTAGTCATCCAATCAAGCAGTCAGTCAATCACCGAAGCAATTAGTTTATATCCGACAAAACAAACGTTTTTCAACAAACACACGTATTTCGCAACATAACTGAGCAGAACATTTTCTACACACGCACATTTAAACAACATTTTGTGCAGATTGTTGTGTTGAAAACTATGTTGGAATTGAGGCAAACTTAAGCATTACGTTGGTTTCCGTTTACCATTGCATACCATATTTACATTACACTTGCGAACATAGAAATATTAGAGCATATGAATAAATTTAAAATATAAACGTGACCTACACGAATACATCAGTCATGATCATTATTTTTGTAATACAATATCAAAGAAATAGCCTATGTAGTGTATCCTCATATCACGATTCATAAAATATTATAAAACCACCAGTTTTGCGAATCGAGTGATTTCGTAACAGTTCATCTGATGGTTTGGTGCAACAATACAAATCTGCGTATGTAACCCCTCGCCGAGCATGTTTGGCATTGCTGTCTGTTACCAAGGGTGAAAGCGGATGGAGTACCGTTGCTCCTGATGCACATATCCGCTGCCCCGTACCATAAGTAGGAGCACCGATTTCACTAATATAACGTCAACAACATAATCTTCATCATCAACGGCAGGTTCATCGTTTTCAAGGATGACATTCATCGTCCAGTTTTTGTGTGTTTTCTTATTGTCTGTTTGATCGAGACCAGGAACGACAATGTGGGTTTTGATACACTGACTGTGTCAAGACACTAACACAATACCCTAGCGATGATTAAAGGAGAGTGGCTGAGATCAGACTGTGAATGCGCACACACTTCTTAAAACTGAATGACTAAAAACAGAAGTCATCGTCTTCGGGTCCGCAGAACAGCTGAAGAAAACCGAGCTACACACAACTTGCCCAGTGTTCAACATTATTCCTGCAGGACAATTCCAATGTTCTAAAACTAGAATGCAGTGCAACAGAAACGAACACACCAGAAATGTTCCGGCCAAATTCTCGTTCTAAATGCGTCGGTGCCGCGTCTAGGTTGAAGGCAATCTTGATGAACTTGCACAAACGCTTATTCGCTAAGCAAATCGCAATAATTTTGTGTAAGCTTTCTTGAATTCCGCATTACGCCACGCGTATATACACGGGTTGATTCCAGAGTTGATCAGCACGAGGAAGGCGGTGAGACCTTTCAATCCTTGTAACAGCTCGGATACGTTTGGATTTCTCGATGCCACGATGCCTGACATAGCGATGTACGGCAACCAGCAAACGTAGAACGCTCCAAGGACAATACACATGATCTTTGTCGATTTGAGATGTGCTTTCATGGCGCTGTAGCTGGCTGACGGTTGTTCGGCCTACAGACGATTAGGACAGCATTAGCCAAGTATTACAATAAAAGAAAGAAGCAGGATTGGATTGCAGCATCGAACGGTAATCAGATTGTTGGGTTACATAGACTAAATATAACGTATGTGGAGATCTAAGAGCTAATTATACCTGTGTATAAAGCAATACTTTGCACCATTTAGAGTATTCTACAGAAGCGTGGAAGCCGTATCACAAAAAAGGACAAAGATACCTTTGAAAGATTAGGTCACGACGCGGTCATTGCGTTCAGAATAACGCTTGTGATGACGACTAAACTATTGTTTACGTCATCCCTACACAACGGTAGACGAACATTTCGATGTATTATATAACCGAATAACATCAGACGGCGGCAATTCAGAACACATGCCACAACCATAAATTTTGTAAAATCATTAAGAGTGTGACAATCAATATCAAATGGTCCTTTACGACATGCAATCCTCTGTAATCGTACTTTCCGGTAAGTACCGCAAATAATCATACGCGGCCCGGGGTTTTGCCGACTACGTGTACTACTAAACAACCATCTCGTGTGTACACTGACAGCTGCTTGTAATTCGCAAAGGTTTTATCTACTTATAATCGAGCTTGTGTATGCGTGTATGTTAACGTTCTCCTCTTCGAAGGCTTGAAAAACGAGCGACAAACTTTCAGAGATTAATTTAAGATCTGTAGAATATACCTATATTTTTCAAACTAACCCATATGTGACAAGATTCTCACCTTTTATGGGGTAAATCGGTTGTTCGGAACGTAAAACGTAAAGTGAACGGAACTTAACAATCGCCGGAAACAGCGTTATTTACACCGCTTTACAATGATATACAAGTGTATGTTAGAAATAATGCATTTGACTAAAAATAACAGTTGTTATATCATAGATACAATAAACTAATAATACTAGTAATTAAGACAATAAATTATGTAGAAGTAGAAAAGGAATGTGATATAAAATATCATATAATAAAATAATTAATAATAAGATAACTTCTATTGGAATAAGATAACTTATATTGGAACCCTAGCTCAGAGGTGCATCAAAACAAAAGGATTGGTCAATCTTAAAATCCAGTTGTCAACAGATGGGCCAAGGCGCTAGGGAGCTATGGTGGATAAGGAAGGTTGTAAAGATAAGTTTTTAAATGACGACGGAATTTTTATTTTATTTTCAACTGATCTAACACTAAGAGGAAGCATATTTCAAAGAATTGGTGCAGCAACAGAAAAAGCCCTAGTTCCAGTGTTAGTGTTAACTCCAGGAACAAAAAGTAGGCCAGAACTAGATGATCGAACTAGATGATCGAAGCTGGATAGGTTTTCTTTCAGGAGTTAGCAATGAATGCAAATAAGATGGTTGCTTACTGGATAGTGCCTGGTATGTAATGGCACAGATCTTAAATATTATACGATATCGTATAGGAAGCCAATGCAAAGACTTCAAAAATGGTACAGAGCGAGAAAAACGAGGAGATCTTGTAACTACTCTTGCTAGACAATTTTGGTCACGCTGACGTTTTGTTTTATCCTTGCTTTGGGATAGCCAATCGAAATGTAAATCTGAGTATCATCAGCATAAAGATGATGATCTAAGTTATGTCTTTGTATAACTGAGCTTAATGCCGTGGTGTAAAGAGTGAAAAGCAAAAGCCCAAGAACAGAACCGTGGGAACACCAAATAAAGCCGGTAGTGCAGCTGATAAGCAGTTCCCAATCTTTTATAGTTTGGTATCTATCAGTTAGATATGAAGAAAACCAGCTCAGAGCTGTGCCAGATATGCTGTACCACTTTAATAAGCGTTCAATGAGAATGCTGTGATCAATCGTGTCAAAAAACAGCACGGAGATCTAGTAAGGTAAGTGCAGTCATTTTACCATTATTAATGTTCAAGTTAATGTCTTTTAAGAGGGCAGTCTCTGTTGAATGAAACTGTCTATATGCTGATTGTGACACATTGGTTTACAAGACATTTGCTACAACCTTTTCTAGTATTTTGGAAATAAAACTGTGGTTAGAAATAGGTTTATAACTGATTAGGTCTTGTCTAGGCAGATATGACTTCTTAAGAAGTGGTGTGACATGGGCGTATTTTAAATCATCAGGAAAACAGCCAGAGCAAAGTGATGTATTTATAATATTTGTTATAGGTCCAATTAGTGTATCGGGACATGCTTTAGCAGTATTGTTGGAAATGGATCAAGTGCACAAGATTTATTTGGGGAGGACGTAATTATTTTCCTAACTTCATCAACTGTTGCAGGTTCAAATGATACAAGTAGAGAATTTATTTTCGAAAGTCCAACTGTTATTACTTAAACTATGACGTGGGAAAGCAGAACGAATAATACTGATTTTATTATTAAAGTGGCTAGAGAACGAATCACATAGAGACTTAACTGACACATGATCAGGTAGCGATGGAGTAGGCCGTCTGTTTAGAATGTTATTGATGCAGTTCCACAACTGACGCGGGTTATCAGACTTATTTATGACCATATTTGTATAATAATCTGATATTTAGCTTTGGCCATTTGTCTGCTACAGAGGTGACATTGCTTAGTATAGCGCGACCTGTCAAATGGCGAGCGCTCTAAATAACGACGAGGCACGCCTTTTAGATAGTATAATTTATAGAACTCATCCATGGAGCCGCCGGTGGCCTTTCTGATACACATTTGGATATTATAGGTGACTGTTTATTAAGTAATGCATTGAGTACTTGACAGTACTGTTTACATACGTCGGATATATGTTCTTTTGGATCTGTGAAAAGGTCTGATATAAGGATATCAGCCATTAAAGCTGTAATGTCAATACTGTGAATGGCTCTGTAAGACACATTGTATTTCGACTCTAATGGGGTTATAGAACATTAACTTTAGCAATGACAGTATGGTGGTCTGATAACCCACCTGAAACAGTAGGTGCTTGGATATTATTACAAGTTGAACGGGTTATCAAGAGGTCAAGCCAATGGCCATGTATATGTGTCGAAAAGGTAACATGTTGTTTCAAATCAAATGATGCCAGAATATCATCAAACGTAGTTGTAGAAGGTATATCCAAATGTAGATTAAAATCACAAAGAATGTAAAATTCTGAATGAATAATTGCCAGATTGTCCAACATATCCTGAAAGTCTTCAAATAAGTTTGCCGGATGTTCTGGAGGGCATGGCAGGCAATGCAAAATTGAAACAGAATGATGTATTCTAATGTGATTAGGAAAAAGCACATTAAACTGATTAGATGTCAATGGTTTGCATACAACAAAATTATCCCTTACAGCAACAGAGCAAGACAAGCAAAAAACTCCCAATAATAATAATGGTGACATAATTATGTTAGACTGTTGATGTATCAATCAAATTCAGTAGAAATTAATAGAGCAAAACCATAAAATTATGTATAATATATATAATAAATAGTAAACAATGTTAAGCCCAGAGCTAAGGCTAAGGCGTAAATCAAACACTAAATTATATTTACAAGATCAGTAGAGTCTCAATTTTAACAATAAAGCCTACTTTATTTAATTAGAACATGTTGAACCGGGGCCAACTCCGGTGACTAAATTGAGACTTACAGGCCTATTAAGGGAGAGATAACTATTTACATTTATTTAAATTCACTCAGCCGTAGCCTTAGATAGGCAGAAACTGACTGCAATGTCAATTACTCAATGGCAATGCCATATAGTTCACAACTCAACTGCACCATGATTCCATTTTAAATACCATTTTATTGTAATAATATAAAAAACAATAATAATCTAGAAGGTCAATAGAAAAAAAAAACCACAGGCAGTATGTTTTGTGTAACGTAATCATTTAACAGTGTAATAGTTACAAACGACAACATTAAACAAAAACTAAACATTGCCGACGGGCGAAAGTGAGCGATAATCATTACCGTTAACGCCAGTTTTATTAAGTTGAATATGACAGGGCCAAAACTATGCTTATAGTTTAAATATACTTAGCTTATGGTTGAATTCTTGGTTCTGTAGCGCTTTACAAGTTACATAATATTAAAAGTAATCTATTCAAAATAATTATTATACTATAATTAAACATTACACGAAGGATAAATTATGAAAGTAAACATTATGCCACGCCCCCCTAACGACCCACTCAAATCACGTTATTGTAATTTTAATAAATCAACTAAAATTAATGTTAACATCAATAAATTAGACTAAAATGTATATGAAAAATAAATAAAGAGATAAATAAATGTATAAATAAATAAACGTTAAACACAAATCAGCTATGGTAAAAGAGTGTTGGTAATTGGCCCACGCATGGATTTGGCAATGTGATGTAGAGACTAACACAGTAATGCTTATGTCTAACTTCATTCCATTCCAATAACGACCATCGTTAGTTTGAACAAGCAGCGAGCGAGTAATATGGAATATATTTTTCATGGCTCCATGATAAAATTTCAATAGCAAGAATTAATACACTTACATTAGGGCTAAAGTTGAAACGCTAAAATCTTATCTGCGTTACTTGACATCAATACGTGATCAAGGTCTTCTGGAGACGAGTCGAAACGTTACAAGTTTCAACTATAGCTCCATTGTAAATGTAATTCTTGCTGTTAAAACGAGTGGTTACCTATCTTCGAGTGCGTTATTGTGTTTAAATGTAACTACGCTGTGTGTTTTTTAACATTTGGTAAATAGTACTATCACGACTGTCAACTACCAGGCCTTCCCTTCAGGTGACGGGCATTTTTGCTAGTTTGCTATAACGACTTGCCTGTATTTGTCGTTGGTGCTTCACCGCAATGGCGAACACGACGCAGTAGAGGACAGTCAGGACACACAGGCACACGACGACGGGGACGGCGAACAGGCCGACCGTGTACTCAACGTGTAGCACCTCGCTGAAGATACACCGCGAGTCGCTGGACCAGCGGTTCCATCCGAGGACGGGTGGTAGACTAAGACAGAGGATGACGTTCCATATGATGGCCGTCCACATGTACGCCGTGGTCATGGTGACGACGGCGCCGTATCGTAGCGGCAGTGTGATGGCGACATACCGGTCGACGGCAATGGCCAGGAGGTTGAAGACAGAGCCGAGAGTGGAGAAGAGCACGCCCCACATCGAGAAGAGGCAGGCCGTCCGCGAGGTATGGGACAGGCGTATCCCAGCCGGAATGGTGAGGAGGAAGGTGTAGAATGGCCCGATCAGCCCGACCGTGAAGTCGGCGCCGGCGAGACTCGCCACAAACATATTGGTAGGCGTGCGCAGTTGCTCAAACCTGTTTCAACGCATTGTAAAATGTAAATCCATTGATGCCGCAAGTCGCTAATTGCAATATTTTGTATAATAAGATTAATCAACTTGTCTGTTACAGGTCAATAAACTATGATGATAATAATAATAAATATTATAGATACATAAATAAATTATGCTCACCTCAACACACTGGCAATTGTCATTCCATTGCCGATCATGATGAAGACACAGTAAGTGCCGATAATGGTCGCGGTGACGAAGTCTTTGGTCACCACCACGATGTTCGTGTCATTTCCGGTCGACGCGTTCATATCGATCTGTGCTAGTGTAACAACGAAGGTTAGGTGAGCAGCCCGTGTCATATTTATACACGCCCACAAAATAAACAACATTCAGGAGCTAAGTAACTTAATAGTACAAAGTTAGCGAAAGTTATTGTGAAATATGGAGCACAGAGAAATTGTCTATCTTTAATCTTTAATTATTTCAATACAATACCATACATATTCATTTTTACTTATAGTTATAGTAAGTGCAATTATGACCTTTTCGGAATCTTCGAACGATCAGGAAAGTGAGGAATTTTTCAACATTGACCTAACCAACAATGGTAAAAGATGTCACAACGAAGAAACAAGTTATGCACAATCTAAAGAAACATGTACTACACAGAAAAGTGGAATTCTCAACTGAATAATATTTTGAATTACACAGTCTTATGGCAACTGTATATTCCCCTTTGAGGAATAGCTTTTGGTTAAACTGAAACGACAACTTTCAATTACTAAGGGAAGAATCACAGATGACTGTCGAATCACACACAAAACCGGAATTCATCTGGTAGTGACAACTTAACCATATAACTTATTAAAGAAGGAAGAGAAGCGATGACTGACGGAGTGTTAGCCAGGATATGAAACTAGGGAGTCCACTAAATTGGTTTGCGCAGCAAACCTCCGTTGTGAATTTTTATGTGGCTTCTGGAGGCATTCTTTAGTGATGTTTGGTACAAATATTGTTCAAATCCTAACCAATTTCTTGCTGTCAATTTTGAATTATGTCTGCTCATTGTCTATGTTTGTCAATCTTAACATAAACATTCAATACATTGTGTTCAGCATCAAAAAGGTTTATTCATCAACAAGTATATAAAAACTAATTTATAAACTAAAAATATCACATTTTGAAAAAACACAATATAAAAAACAATGTAAAACATGGAAAAATATAACGCCATCCAACGGAATTTGTTAGAACTACGAAACCCAGCCTATACCACTTTGAGCCAGCATAACCTAGGCTGTTGAGTTTTGCTGAGTTTTGACACGATTGATCACATGGTGATCAATTGTGTCAAAGGCAGCAGGCAAGTCAAGGAGGACTAGACACGAGACACACCGATTATTCGCAGATAAGAGTAAATCGTTCTGGATTCTCAGCAGTGCAGTCTCTGTATGTGGCGCTTTCTGTATGCTGACTGATTCACTTCAAATAGGTTGTGCTGTGCCATGTGACGTGACAAACGTGACGACACCACCTTCTCAAATACTTTGGACAGGAAACTGTGATTATAGATCGGTTGGTAACTTGTAAGACATTCGGTATGCAGGGACGGCTTCTTAAGAAGCAGAGTCACAAGTGCTGCTTTCAAGTTAGCTGACGCGTTTCCTGTGGCCAGCGAGATGTTCACAATCTTGGTAATGACAGGGACAAGTGCGTCAAGGCAATTCTTCAGAATCCATGTCGGCAGAGGATCGAGAGCGCAGGATCGAGGAGCAGATGACGAATTGATGTTTCTGACCTTATCCTCAGAGGCTGGCGACAGACTGTCCAACGGATGACTTCCACCGCGTTCATATGTAGTGGTCTGGGCATCACGTTGTGCTCCCGCTCGGCGATCCAGTGCACAGCGAATGCTTGCAGTTTTCTTCCGGAAGTAATTTCGGAAAACGTCAGCCAGAGCTTCTGGAGAGGCATGTGTTGGCAGTGGCGGGTTCCACCCGAGTGTGCACCAATGTTTGCACAATGCTGTAAAGTTTCTTTTTGTTTGATCCAGCCTCAACTACCTAGTTAGAATAGTATCGATATTTGGCTTGACGAAGGCAGTTATTTGCGACCGTGCACTGGTGCCTGAACATCTGGCGATGAATTTCAAGTCCAGATTTCCGGCATAGACGTTCATATTTCCGACGTGTCTGTATCTCCTAGCGTAACTCTTTGTTGTACCATTTCACGTCGGGTCGCACCGTGATCGTCTTCTGGCCTTACGGGAGCATGTTTATCCAACAAGCCGCGCAAGACCGAGTCATACTGGCGAACGATTCCATCCAAGTCATCAGCTGGAGCAGTGCACAGCTCTGACTGAGAAATGTCTGCCTGCAGGTCACACGCACTTACATTGTGGTGTAAGCTGTAGCTGACTCGTTTCTTAGGAGAACAAGGTTTACAATCTTGTATCTTGAATGTCACTGCAGAGTGGTAGGATATACGTGGATTCTCAACCACGATATCACCAATGATGTCAGCTTCGGATCGCGTGATTATCAGGTCTAGAGTATGGCCATGTGAATGTGTCTTTTCCGTCACATGCTGATGCAGACCATGAGATTCTAGGATGTTGTGAAAGCGAACAGTCTTTGTATCATCCAACTTATGTGTTGAAATCTCCGACAATCACCAAGTTGTCATGGCCCATGCAGAAACATGCAACTAATCTGAGAATTCATCCATGGACATCGATGCGCTCAGACCATTACAGACAGAAGGTGGGGGACTAGGTAACACATACCCGGAAACAGTATGATCTGTACATCAGCTAAAGACACATCACTTCAAATGATCTGTATGTCTTTGTGGCAAGTTGCCTCATTTCGAAAGATGCACGGTAGTTGACACCAACACCTCCTCCAGTTCTGTCACTATGCGGTTTGTGGTCAAATTTGTAGCCCTTTGGTGACAACGCATTTATCTCTGTCCGACTAGCATCACCCGGACCCAGCCAGGTTTCTGTCAGTGCTAGAATATCAAGTTCGTAGTCATCATGCAACTTCACAAGTAGATCCACTTTAGATTTCACGGACCGGGTATTTAGTAGACATGCAGTTAGTGTAGGTCTCGCACAGTTAATTACACGTGGAAATGTGTGAATGTCCACTGCAATTATACACTATGAATAACTGTTACATAACCCCTGCAACACATGCGCACAAAGCACTGAAACTCTTGTATTGGTCCAAGAATGGGTTGTTTGGGGCTAAGCCATTTGAGCCAAGATACACTCAATATAAATATAGTGAATTAAAATACGACTTCACATTTTCAAAACAAAATGTCTAAGTATATGTATACTAGTAATACAAAATAATATTAACTGAACAGATAATGTTCTAACACTGTCACGCATGTTCATATGTCAATATTTACTCCTCACACAATTTAAACTAGGGGTAAATTGTGTGTTGCAGGTAGTGATGTTCCAGAAAGCAAGGCATGTCTGCAGACTGAACGCAATGGTGGATATTTTGGATTACACTATATGAACTGCTGCAACTTCATGTAGAATGAGTAGGTGTGATAAGTCGCCATCTCCCCCTGTCGACAATCGTTTCCTTGCTTCAGTGGCAGCTTGAAACATATTCATCATCCACTGCTGGTTGACAACAAGGTGTTCAACAATTGTTTCGACAACTGTGCAATGTTATATTATGACCGTTGAAAATTATCTGCCTTGGTACAATAGACGCTCATCTTACAAGACAAAAGAAATAATAGACTTTGATGCGCATAAAGTGTACTTCTAAGGTATTACGAACATCAGCAAATCATAGCATTTGCGGCACACTTAACATATTTTCAATATTGACAACTTTTAAGTTGAACTATATGCACACAGGAATATATTTATATTTCACAGAAGTTACACCAAAATTTGCATTGTATATTACACATTAAAACAATTGTGGATGTATGATCTCAGAATGCAACTTTCAAACTATTTACCATACAGATCTACGACCTTCATATCATAGTATATCTCTTTACTATAACAACAGTTAGTGCACTCACTCATTCAC